>JAACJT020000021.1:16835013-16872226 GCA_009936485.2 Gymnarchus niloticus | reverse complement strand
TGTGATGTGTATGATGCCTGTACATGTGTGTGTAATGTGCATGATATATGTACATGTGTGTGTGATGTGTATGATGCTTGTACATGTGTGTGTAATGTGCATGATATATGTACATGTGTGCGTGATGTGTATGATGCCTGTACATGTGTGTGTAATATGCATGATATGTGTACGTGTGTATGATGTGTATGATGCCTGTACATGTGTGTGTGATGTGCATGATATATGTACATGTGTGTGTGATGTGTATGATGTCTACATGTGTGTGTAATGTGCATGATATATGTACATGTGGGTGTGATGTGTATGATGCCTGTACATGTGTGTGTAATGTGCATGCTGTCTGTACGTGTGTGTGTGATGTGCATGATGCCTGTACATGTGTGTGTAATGTGCATGTCTGTACGTGTGTGTGTGATGTGTATGATGCCTGTACATGCGTGTGTGATGTGTATGATGCCTGTACATGTGTGTGTAATGTGCATGATGTCTGTACGTGTGTGTGTGATGTGCATGATGCCTGTACATGTGTGTGTGATGTGTATGATGCCTGTACATGTACAGTATGTGTGGTCTGCAAACAATCAGAGAGAGTAATTAAAGTAAAAATTATACAAGCATGGGACCAAAACAGCATGCATTGCATGGTGTCTGAGCTGTACACTGATGTGATTAGTGAGGTCGCCAGCTATGACTAACCACACGTGTTAATAGCATGAAGGATAATGTACAGGAAAAATGGAATAACTCTCATAATTCAGATTGATACTTTCACAGAAAGAGAATGAACAGTATAAACTGAATTACTTTAAACCTGTACATAATGAGTAACGTTCCTCACTTTACATTACTGTTGACTGTGCAGTTACAGCAAATTGGACAGAAGGAGTTTTCAAACATAAGTTCTGGGTCAGCCTTTCGTATAATGCTTATATCTCACTTGACATTAACCCACCGGTGCTGCTTCCGAGGCCTACTCATCCATTCAGACTGTGTTTTTTCCCAGGGTGCATTGCTCCCCCCCGCGTGTGATTCGGTGTCTGTGCCCCTGACATAAAGACAGGAGCAGGACATTCAGCTTATCGATTTCGTGGTTTATTTTTCACTTTAATCATTTCTCTTTACAGGACAAAGTACCCATTTGGCACACTGGGGAAATACAACTGTGTAGGTAAGAGAACAGCATTTACCTGCAAAGAGCTATCGAGTGACGTTATGGTGCTTTATGGAATGGGAGGCGTCCCAGCAAGCAAATGTGGGCCTGTTTTTACTTCTCTTGACCAGAACTGATGTGCACGTGGACACCGACGGTGATTTTCCGCCACAGTAGGAGCCTCTGCCAGGTCAGGTCGTTTGGATGAGCTCTTCTCCATCGACGTACAAACATGACGGCGGTCAATTGATAAAATCGCTGTAGCCCATATTTGTGGGTGCAGCCTGTCACACTGAACACACAGATAACTTATCTTCTCCAGTTAATATCTACTTAAAGAAAACTTTATCAGCTCATCTCACATGCTACATTGGAGTGTATTCTTCTGCCTGCCCCGTCTAGCTCTCCTTGAGACACACACACAAATGCAAGTGAGAGCCAGCATGGCCTAAGATATTTACCTGACACCCCTGGAGCACTTTTTGGGTTTAAGAGCCTTGTTCAACAGCTCAGCAGTGATATGGACACCTTTTACCACGTATGAATTTTGAACCAGCAATCTTCTGGTGACAGGAACAGATACTTTACCCCAAGAACCTCACAGTATCTACAATCTGAGATGTCTCCATCTAGTAATTCAAAACATCCAACATCAATTGTTCTCGCATTGTCATTAATTTCTCATCAAATTAGTGATGGTTCTGTTTTGAGAGTTTAACTTACTGTTTCACATTCTCTTGGTGACGCTGAATGTTCTTGTACTGTGCGCTTGTTTAGGAGAAACTTGGTCATGACGGTCTAGCTCTTCCGATGTTCAGTTCACAGTGATTCGCTTAACTCTTGCACCTGCTACAGGTCACTTACTGGGAACCAGTTTCTTGTTTGCCAGGTTGTTCTACCTAAAGTACACTGCACCAGTACAACATGGGGTTTCACAACAAAGTGGAAGAATGGACTCCTCAAACCATGCTGACAGCTACCTTCTCAGGCAGGCCTTGCTGGCTGAAAGGTCTGGCAAACTGAACCAGGCAAACATCAACAGTCTTCCCAGTGTGTTATTCTCACAGCCTATTTGTGGTTTCTACTCGTGCTGTGATTTACAACAGAATAAATCCTCACCAATTTATTGTCTATGTTGCATTTTCCGTAATGCCGAGTGCCAAACGTCCTCCTTAAAATACGGCCATGGTGAGGAAATTCCAAGCTGGTCAGGCCAGGATGGGAACCGAATCAAACCGGCTTGTTGGTCCTTTACTCTCCATGCAGGGTCATGAATTCAGTGATTTATTTTTAGAGAAGGTGGTCCTGAGACATTGTGTGTTTGGTATCGTAACGCTGTGTTGTTCGGCCGGTAACTGATATCTGTGGGCGTCACTTGGCTTGAAAGTAATTGTGGGCCGAAAACAAGAATCTTATCTGACAATAAACCAACCAACAGCTTGCTGCTTGGTTTATATTGTCAGCTTGCTAACCCCCCACCCAAGGTGTTCTCATTATTTCATTGTGGGGCAAAGCAGTGACCTCAGTGAGGTTATGTGACCATACAGGTGAGGAATTACTGTACATCTGAACCTCCAACCAGCAGCCACCCACACGTGGCTGTGTCCCATGCAAGTCACAACTTGTACATGCTGTGTAGATCAATGGATCAATGCCAATCTGCCACCTGGCAGCTTGGATAACTGAGGCAGCTTTTTGTCTCTGTTCAGATACACCATGCCACGCAGGACTGCTCAGCTCCCATTGGCCCAGGACTGTACTGACCCAGACGGAGTACAGCTTGTTAGGTGATCATGTCTCTTCCGTTCAACACTCAGAATATGCTCTGCCTGCTTGTCTATCTTCAATTCCACCATTTGCCTGACAAAAAAAAGAAGAGAACAGCCTATATGTCAGATTATTGTTATCTCACGTTCATGCTGAGTTTCCAATACCACTTGGTTTGCATCTTTAATGGCAGCTCATAAAATCCTTCATGGTGTTGGTATATGCTTGTCATTTTTAAGACCAAATTTATTTTCTTCTGTTTATGGCGGCAAGGAGTGTGTGTTCTTACTGGGAATTAGTTTTAAGGCCTAATTGCAAGCAAGCCAGACATTTTATTTCATGTTTATTAAAGCACTTTGTCTTCTAATCGGTCCAAGTACCTGTCTTCGAGTCCCAAAGGCTCTGCACACTCCTGTACGAGTCTCTCTACCCGCAGACTTGGTCATAAATTCCAGTTCGAAGTGTGACTTAAATGAAATCCTTTTTCTGCTCTTTTCTTCCTCTGTACTTAACTTCCACATTCAGCCACAACAGAACTCTAACCTCGTGTCTTCGTAGCTTAATAACATCCAGTCAGCAGCAGTGTGGCTTGTCCAGAATCAGTTCAGGGATTCCTGCTTAAACCGGTCTACCATTTTGGCTCCAGGGTGCAGTCTACCGAAGCAATTGCCCAGTATTATGGCTGAAATTCCATCAAGGCTCCAGGGTTTAATGTCACATCTGGCAGGATGCATTCTGGGTCCAACTGACCTTTCATATACCCAGAGGTCTGCTGGTATCATCATTTTAATGGTCATCTAACACATCTGTCACCTAAATATTCATAAAACAGCTTAAAGAAAATGTCCCTCACCTATGGGAGAAGAGTGGAAATCTCTTCCATCTATAATGCACCGCTCCCTGATCTAATTGCAGTGTAAAGCCTTGCTGTTTAAGCACGGTGGTGTCCTTTAATAGCCAAGCACATATTTGCCCAGTGGCAGTTTTTCCCCCATCAGTCCTTCGTCTTGCTGGATGAATCGTGATGAGCTAATAAAACCTTTACCCTTGGTTCTATTGTTCATTAGGTCACTCTGCTGCGTCCCATATAAATCATTATGCATGGGGCCATCAGTCACGTTTAAGACGGCCGTTATTCTGGCTAGGGCCTCTGCTCAGTTTGCCTGTGACTTGCGGCAGCCCCGGTGAGTCGATGGGTGTCAGAGCACAGTCTGAGTCAGCACACACGAGTCATTACACAATCCATGACACCGTGGGTGTCAGAGCACAGTCTGAGTCAGCACACACGAGTCATTACACAATCCATGACACCGTGGGTGTCAGAGCACAGTCTGAGTCAGCACACGCGAGTCATTACACAATCCATGACACTGTGGGTGTCAGAGCACAGTCTGAGTCAGTACACGCGAGTCATTACACAACCCATGACACCATGGGTGTCAGAGCACAGTCTGAGTCAGCACACGCGAGTCATTACACAATCCATGACACCACAGGCAAGGGAGCATTAGGAGGCTCTTCAAAGCTTTAATGTTATATTGAGCGGGCGGAGTCTTTATGTTGCCCCTCCCCCATCACATGTCACGGATGACCTACCCACAGTGTCAGCTGGTAGACATTAGGATTGAGCTGGTAGAAATTTTGGCAGAGGATGATTTTTAACATCAACATTCCCAATCAGCATGTACAGTTAAGGCTAATTTTCCGACTGTCTATCCTCTTACTGGACAGGCTTTGCCGAATCAGGTGGGATTACGATAAATTAAATTCCCTTTCGAATTAAGAAATGTCTTACTAGTAGTTTGGTAATCCACGTCAAAATGAAATAGACTGGACAGATGAAGCGACTGACAAGCAAGTGTCAAACCTTTACCTTGAAAAAAAAGTGAGGATTGATGGATGTACTCTCTGTAGACCAGGCATCACCAGTCTTTCCTGAAAGAAATCCAACTTCTGTCAGTCTTTAGTATAGACTCCCCAGACAGTATAGACCCTCCATGGATTTACTGTGTTGAAACTCTCAAACTGCTTGCCGTGATGTACCTTCAGAGGGCTGCTGCCTTGATAGTCTCCATGACCAAAGTTCACATGGAAAAGTTTCCTGAGTTGTCATGTGTTCTGAAGCTGCCATCTAATAGCAGCTAAAGTTGTCGCCTTGAGGGCCATAATGGTCCCCATCCATTACAGATGTCCTTTTTCCACCAGGACCGATCTATATCTCAGTGGATGGGAGCTCCCACGTGGAAACACGCCGATGTTTTGCATAAAGATGTCACATGGTTTTGGCCGAGTTAAAACCAGGCTTTCACATCGCAGCGACATTCTGAAAGTGCATCGCGCTCAGCAAACAACCTTCGCTTGTTTAGGTAATGTAACACAAATATTGGAATGATAAAAGACCTCTTAGTAACAAGTGACAAATGTGACATCATAGAAAAGAGGGTGCTCTAATGTGTTCCCTGTCTGCTGATCCAGTTTGCTGTGACAGCTACTAAAACCAGGGCAGTGATACCTCAGACCGACCCCCCCGACTTACCGAAAAAGGACACTGAATGGGGCTGGCGGTCTGCTCTTGGCATACAGCAGCTTTGTATGGGTGTTGAGGTGGGCTCTGTTTGTTTTTGCGGGGTGGTTTCTTGGAAGAACTCTGTTTGAAGGATACTCAACACTTTACTGCCCAACAACATGGCCGAGGATATCACCGCTGGTAGATGTTGCAATGATATTCTGGACAGAATATCTAGTGCTACGACACGTAAGGGGTCAGTATATTGATATAATGACCAGAACATGGTGTGAGGAGGATTACAGGAGCTTCTCCTGGAACATCTCTGAGACACACCTGTGTCTGACTTCCCGCTGGAACGGTAACGATTTAGAGTGACCATGACTGTGTTCATGTCTTCAGTGATGGGATGCTTTTCTTTTAGGGCACTCATGTGCGATCCAGACAGTGGGGGCCAAGAGGGCATGCAGGACTGGTGACACAAGTGCATGGCATCCAGAAGGGAAATAGTAGCTAGCCTGAGTTAGCATCACCTTCCTCACCCACTAAATGAAAAAACGAATGTTCTATTATGCTTGAACTTTGTTCAGTGATGTTGTTCTGTGTTCCGCAGGCCAAATTCCAGGTTCCTCATTTCATGTCACATTTGTGTCCCTCTCTATCCTTTTGTTCCGGGCTGATAGGGAACATTCAGCCGAACATACTTTTGCATTTAAGTAGCGCCCGAATCCGCCTGTGAAGTGCTGGGGAAAACGGTACGGACATGGACGCTTGTGGAATCCGAAGGTCATTGCTGACATTTCTTGAACATCGTGACGTTTGGGGGGAGGGGTGGTCAGGGACGAGCTGGGAGTCCAGCTAACTCAGCCAGCCTAGCCTGGCTCATCTGCTGTTAGCCTTTAGACTCTGGAGCATTTCGCTCACTTTTAGCTTCGCATGAGACTCAGACAGAGTTTCCCAGCTTAGGGTCTTCACCATGCTCAGGACCACCCTCACTCTAATCATACAGAGTAAGAAGTCACTCGTTTAAAATGAGTTTCCTTCACACAGGATAGTGAGTCTTGTTCTGCCCCAGTGTGGCTGTTTAATCAGACGCAGCAGCTTCAGGATATGAGCCACACACAAAAGACATCGTTTCTGACTTGGGGTGTGTGGTTCCACCTAGCGATGCAGTCAGGGTGGGCCGTGTGGCAGGGACTATAGGATGATACGTGGTAATGTACGTGTCGCCTTAGCAACTGAACAAGATGTGATAAGGGAAGTTTGTAAACGCAGAGCGCAGTGTGGTTGTAAAGCTGATTTACACGCCACAGCACACTGCAGAAAGCCACTGCACTGCACTGTGCAAACCCCAAACAGCTTTGCATGTGGCCCAGATGAGAGGCAGGCTGTGTCTTCACATTTTGTTTACAAAGCAGCACAGCGCCTCATTCTGATAATCCACAGGAGACACAACATCTGCAGTGTGGCAAAAGTGTTCCAGAGGTGGGTGCAGATCCCCCTCAGGTGAGCTGATCTCATTTGGACGGTGGGCTTGCTGTCATCGTATCCGAGTGCTGTTAGATTGGACCCCCCCCCCCATCAGAGATCAGTAGTTACGGCACACCTCCAGCAGTTTGGAAGGAGCAAATTTGCTTGGATTAATCAAAAGCAAATATCGTTTCCAATTAGGAGAGGACGAGTCATCGGTTTGTTTACATCATGGTCGACTTTGTGCTCTGCAGTACCAGGTCCTCATTCCCGAAGGCCAGTAGCTTTGTTGGACAGATCGAATTTCCTGTTCCTGTTGTCCTGAAGGACTGACAGTCAGCATGTTTCTGTTTAGCCTAAAACTCCTATGTCAACAAAAGGAGATTATTGTAATTCTGAATGGATCCTTCTGCATTTTCGATAGGGTACAATGAAACAGTCAAGCAAGGTTGACAAGATGAATGTCTGACGGTCAAGATGGATGTCTGGCGGTCTTCATTTCTCTCACTTTGGCCTGATGGAACGCTGAGCACTGCGGCTTCATTAGGAGTCTCCACACAGCACTGCTGCCTAGCGTTCACCATGATCTCCTGCCTCCTTCTGGTGAAGTGATTTTTGAGGGAGGCAGCCTCAGGAAAACCACTTGCCCTTCCCTGTCCTCCTCCTGGGGTGTATTTAATAACCACAGGGATTGAATACCGCATATATAAACTGCCCCAGTGAGTGGAGTGACCAACCTCAGCAGGTATGAGATGAACATCCTCGTATTCTACTCCAGGTAGGTGTTAAATTCACCACTCGTCTCCTCCATCCTCCCATCATCTTCCTCTTCTTAATTAACAATGGTTTTGCTGTCCTGAACAAAAATAGTCTTTGTTTCTGCTGCGTGTAGATTTAATAATTTACTTTGGCTCTGCATGTTTCCATCCGCTAACGGGCCAAGTGGACTTCTGAAATGTGCTGGTGCTCGTCGCCCCCAAAGTCATTCAAGAACTGCTTGTTCCCAGTGACGTTGGCGATGGACAAAACCTTGAACTTTGGTCCCACTGGTGCTTCGCTGCACATGACTGCTTTGACCCCTCAAGTGACGGTCATTCAAGACATCTTTGAGAAAGAGCAGTTCAACTTGATGTCCAGCAACAGCATGAAAAGTGAAATGAGTGTCAACCGGAAAATGAGAGAGGAGGGCTCGGCGGAGTGCAAAGGGACGGTTTGTTCCACTCATAAAGCAAAGTTGGGGTTCATTTTGAGCAAAAACACGTCTGCTTCAGATTCTCCCTTGACAAGCCAATTCATGTGTCGTTAACTGCTAATTACAGGCTGTGGGCTTAAGGAGCAATGCCTGCCCAAAATAACTCAAGTTGCCAGTGAAGGCAGTGTCATTTCATCCCTTTTGTTTAATGGGTATTTTTAGGCCTGTGTTGCACCACAGCCAGATACCTCAGGATTTCCCTGGGTGACGATGGATTGAACATACTCTGCTCTGCTCTTCTGAACTCTGCTACACGTACCCCTGGAAAATGGTGCTTACCCCCAGCTTCTCCTCCCCATCTTTCCAGTTTACCCTCTGTGATTATGTTCTTGTCAGATCAGCAGGCTAAAGCGGCTCGTTTTTTCCCCATTGATTAATCGTCTTATAAACTGTTTGGATTCCCTCAGGTAAATGCATCTCCCGCAGCTCCCAAATGAGTGAGACCGACATCCGTTCGATGCCTCTTCGGTAATTACATTAGTAAATCGTCACTCCCAGTCACCGCCTGCTGCCATGTCCCATCGTAACATGCATTTCAGATTGACTGCAGTCATGTACATTAATTTTAAGGATTATTAACCATTTGAAGACCAATAGTTTAAAATACCCCCAAATTTGAATGCATCAGTCTACAGCAGTGCTTCTAAACCTTCTTCTGTGCCAGGCTGCAACAGCGGCCAAGAGTAAGTTGCCATCTTACTAACATATATTAGCAGAAGGGGTGTAAATCATACATTTTATCATGATACGATTCAGTTTGATAGCCTGTAGTCGATATTGAATTATATGATGAAATTTTATACAAGGTTTTCTCACGTTTATCTGTGTGATCAGATCGTTTGTTATAAGGTTGATGCATCGATAAAACGATACATATCATTACACCCCTAATTAGCAGTAAATTATCTTAACATACATTCCAAGAAACCTTTCTTTACGATCAGATGTACTAGTAGGCTGCTCACATTAATGGGACACAATGAAATCAAGAGGAGGTCAAATCGTTGTAATGAGTGTCCAGAAAATGTAAATTTTATATAAAAAGATAACTTGCCAAAAAAAAATCCCTGGTTTTGTCTTCCTATATGATTAGTGTAATGGTAATGTACTTGCATCTTTGGTACCTCATTTGTTTATTTTGGGAAAATATTTGTATTTCTGCTATGGAACATTCGCATTTGAGTTGCCTACTTTAGAAATACATTTCTCTCACTGCATCTCAAGAACAATGGGAGATACCAATTCCAGATAAAGATTTTTGGAATCTACACACCATAAATAGGTCATAAAATCTAAAATTACTGATCTACAAGCCGTACAGTTCCGAAAGGGTTACGCCATCCTGGTCTGCCTGGTTTTCTCCCAAACCTGAGGTAACAGATAGCACCATGGAATGCTTCAGTGGTTAGATCTTCCATTTCGATCAGCCAGGGAGAGACGGGAGTCCCAGGATTTCTTCAGAAGGGGCTACATGCAGATGCCGCAAATTGACCCAGGATCATCGAAAAATAGCCAGGGGTCCTCTGGGAGATTTTAAAGTAGTCCTGCTTCGTCATGCTTCCTCTTCACTGTCCTCTGCTGATGCACACTCCCCAGTGGAGACATCAGTGTGAAATCTGACTGTAGAGTCAGCATTATGGAACTGCTATGTGACCTGGCCTGACCTCATCATTCTCCTCAGTGCTTTAGATGACTATTTTGCTACAACTTTTTGTTTTGCCTTTTTTATGCACCTGTGCCTGACTATGTCTGGAGATACAGGACCCATATCGTTGTCAGTGTGCCTCCATCATCCAGGCAACCTGGAGACCTCAACACGGCCCCAAACGCATCTCTGCCCCCACACTGTCAAACGGCAAATGAGCGTCCCACATCCACCCTGAACTGATAGCTCTGCTGTTTTTCCTGGACTAGTAATGAGCATCATGTGCCCAGTGGCCCACTTACACCATTCTTGGTTGCAGCAGTACCGCAGTACAGTTCCGGGTCGCCTCGTGTTTCCGCATACTGCAGAAAGCCCACAGGAGCAGTCATTGAGGTCATGGGCGTATTGTGTCATACTCTGCTCGTTCCGCTCCATCGGCTATGAGATGCCGTCACGCCCTACCTCACTTCCGCTACGTCCTTCATTCACCCCAGCCCACAATGTGAGCACAGCCGATTAGCCCCCACCCCCCATCCGAAACTACTGACTGGTTTCGGACTGCTTTTCACGGAGGTGAAATATGTTGAGGTTGGACTGTGAGTAGCTGCTATGGGAAGTTCACAGCCCATTGGTTACTGAAGGTGCTCTCGTAAAATCACTGAGTTATGAGTTGTGGTGCAGCACTCTTACTGCACTCGACTGTCCTCTGAGAAACAGGAGCACGAACATACCTTGACAGATCCAGGTAAACAACAAGGACCCTCAATGAGGTGAGAAGCTGCTGATTTGTGTTTGTGGTGAGTTGGTTTGGGAGCATTCTACTTCAGTTCTCTCACCAATCATTATACAAGGCCATCGATGTTTTCACACCCCGTCCCCCAGAGCTTAACGAGGCTAATAACGAAGATGACGCTCCTGTCCATTTCTCAGCACCAGAAATGCAGCTGCCTCGAATCCCCGGGTGTGTTTTAATGATGGCTAATGAGCTTGCCCATTTGGGATTTCGGTAACTAAAACGAGTCCAGGAGTGACGCAGGCAGGCCCGCAATTAGCTATGCGTCTAACAGAAACGCTGTCATAGTTCCGTGTTTGGGTAAAGCGCTAATTTACCGTCTAGTCGCTGAGGGTTGTGCAACGTATAGAAATAAGTATAAACACAAGGCCAGCAGCAGTTTAATATGCAGTGAATTAGCCTCCTGCATTACTGGCCCCGGTTCTGAAACGGAGGCCGGCCTGAGAGCTAACAAGTGCTCCCAGTACCAATTCACACTGGCGGCACATCGTCCCGAAGTCGCGACCCGATTGTACCACAAGGTTCATTCCCTCTTTGAAAGACTGACATTTTCATCTCCGCCCCAGGTTCATGTCTCCCTTGACAATGATGAGAACAGGACCCTTTGTTTCACACACACTTGCAAGGGGACGGGACGGCGTGGTTACTCTCGGATCACTCCGCTTTGGTTTATACCGGTCTGTGAGTGGGTTGGCGGTGGGGGAGGCTTGGAATCTCATTTGGCCACCCTGGAAGTGTGAAGCAGAAGCAGCTGGTATACACACCACCGACGTACGTCTACTACCATGTTTACACTGTTACGCAATTGGAATAGGCAGTGGCGTTGTGTGCTGATCATCTCTCTTTGGGATTCAGTAACTCAAAAGGGTTTGGTCAACAGAAAACTGGTTAATGATTCATCCCAATCCGACGCCAAAACTGTAATGGCCCCATTCACAGTTACAGGTTTGTGTATATAGTGTCTTGATTTTCTAAATGCTCAAATGAGGGTTTCAGTAATTGCTTTGGATTCAAAGTGTTCTGACTTGCCAGGTGAGACAGACGGCCCTCTATCAATCAGATTTCTCACTCCTTATCCCACGTAACCGAGGTGTGGAACAGACTGGACAGAGATGCTCATTGTCTGACTATGCATAGTCTTTGGTGGGAAGACTTTGGGTGCTCTTTAAGGGAATGTTAGGTTTGTGTATTGTAGAGATTTGATGTCTGCTTTGTGACCATTACAAAGGTATGGCCAGTCCTAATCATGATGATGTGTTAGCTTATCGTTGTTTTATAGTAACTATTCTCGCTATGTAGGCACTACACAATGTGACAGTGAAACTGCAGTCAAGATGTCCTCCATGGCATGTGGATAGTTGGGTGGAGTGTTTGAATGGAGATGTTTGGCTTTTTGGTCTGGGTCTTTGGGGATACCTGTCTGCATGCACACAGAGAGCTCAGTGCAGAAAACCTGACTGCAGTGCTACTGCAATTAAAAAGAAATTGATTTTTTTTTTTTTGGGGGGGGCCTACACCAGCACACTGTGTGGTTTCAATCCCAGGAGGACGGGATTCACCAGCCTGCCCGAGCAACGTCGCTACTCATTAGTACAGCAGTGTTGTACAATTTTATGCTGGATGCCTACTGACAATTGCTCTCTTAAACAGACCGCCAAACACCCAGGAAGACAGACCATCCTCAATGAGGTGTCACACTCCTCATTTACATCCCCTTCACCCTACTACCCACATCCTTGTATTTCCTGTCCATTTGCAATCAAGTACAGAAAAACAGACCTCAGACTCCAGCTAATTAAAAGACACTTCAGTGCAATTAGGCGAGTCCGAAGCCAAGAGGAGCTGGTTAATGTTTCAATCTGAGGACGTGCCACACCTCTGCTCTGCTCAGCCACTAACCGACTGCACACAATGTCACGCAGTAGATGGTTAATCCTGGACTCCAGGTTGCTCTGCCAGCTTTTTGTAATTGGTTCGGAGCTGCCTGAGAAGACATGGACTTCAGGGGGGTAGGAGTTTTATAAGCAGGCCCGCCCACAAAAAGTGCACGACTTTCACCTTTTAAATGGCTTGATAACTTGGTGTTAATGTGGATTTCATTACAATATTGCTCAGTCCTTGTTTTTCTGTGCTGAATAATCAACTAAAGTGACAAGGAATGCTTAAGTGTTTTCGTCCCCCCTTCATTACACGGCTAAATTAACACCATTAATTACTCTAACTACAGATGGAGATTTTGAGCTTTATGATTTTCTAATACAAAAGAGATGCGGGGATCAATATTCAATTAACAGCTCAATCAGATCTTCATACAAAAGGTAGAGTTTGTGTACTGTAGCCGCTTATCAGTGGACATGATGATGCTCGGTGTCAGCGTGACCCCATGGATGTTGGTTTGAGTCCCACTTGGTCCCGTGACCAATGAGAAACTTTCAGACGTGGTCCAAAAGCACCGTTTAATTGACACACGTAAGGCCTCCTTCAGTCTCAACACTTCAGATTCAGCGCCCTGTCAGCCCGTCCCACCCAAACCCTTGCGCCCCTCACACGTCTGGAACGTGTCTGTTCACTTTACAGCCCATTAGCTCTGCGACAAACACAAACTGGCATCTGCGCTCCCATCTGGTCAGGATCAGGAGAGACGTCAAGAGCGACGGAACTTTCCGGAAGCTCTGCAACTGTTGATGCTAGAAACACTTTCATATTCGTGTGACCGCATCCCCTGCACCCCGGAGAGATAAACTGTCTGCCCCCCGATGTACGGTATTTTCCCTCTTCCAGACGCTCGTGTCTTTTTACGGCGATCACAATCCAAATGACCCGTTGCATTAGCTCCTGCCTAGAAACACGCACACCTGTGCCATGTTGTTTGTTTGTTTGCACAACCTCCTTCAGACCTGCTTCTTAACATCAGCCCATCACCAGCCATTGAAAACAGATGCAGGTCACCTCCTGACTAAACAGCCAGGTACTCCCACCACAGCATATATCACACTGCACATCCCATGACTCACAGGAGCCTTAGGACATCCTGCAAACACCCACCGCCCTCTAGCGCAGGCCGGGGTGGGGTCACCCGCTCTTGTGACGGGTGTCATTAGCCAAAAAAACAGGCAGCAGAACAGCGGAGACCCAGTGGGAGAATGAAGGACATAATTCTTAAGAACAGCAAACCCACTATAAAAATAACAGGAAATAGATGACATAAATTGTGTCAGATAATGCAGTGAAACGATATGATTTGAAATCGCTCGTGCAGCACAAAGTCTATTCACCACTTGAGTGATGGCTCACTTTCAGCTTCCCAAGAGAAGGTGGCACAGTCCTGGGTGTCATCATGCTAAGGGTATTAGCTCTTTCTAGCACCAGTAATAAAAAGATAACCGGGGGGGGGGGTTTGAAGCTGGACTCCACACACCTTTGCAGGTCCAGGTTTCCCCCACACTGCAAACTGTCTGCATCCCCCACTTACACTTCCTCTCTCTCCCCCCGAATCACAGCTCCCATCTCTACTCTGTATGCTCAGCACTTCCACTCGCTGGCCCAGCAGAGGGGTGCCGTGGGACACTAACCACACAACCGCATAAGAGGGCCATACCTGCTGACGCCATTCGAGGGTCTTATCGATGACCAGGGGTGGGGCGAGAAGCGCAAATCATCAGAGGCCATCAGCTGGACACAAAAACACTCGCCGGTCTCCACCCTTACATCCATCCTCCCTGACTGCACATCCAGGAGAGGGGGCTGTGCTCCTTTTCGATCCCAGGGAAACTGTTACCATGAAAATAGCATCCATCCCAAAGTTTCCCAAGAAGGGAATCGATAGACAGTCACCTACTGAGCTTCCCTCTCTGAAACGCTAAGACGCAACGACTGGCCATCTATCCAAGACCATCGACTGTCAGGACCCCCTGCCTCGAGGCAGCCTGAGGTCTCATTCGAATATGTCTTTTAAGACCGAAGGCCACTTTCTTTAACGGCTGGTGGAGAGGAAACATCACTTCTAGAAATCTGAAAGAGGTGACCTCAGCCCAGTGAATTCAAGTTCTGTCACCACTTTATGAGAGAGGACACGGAAAGAAATATGAACGACGACGATTCACTGGAGTCCACCTTTTAATGTCACACCTACAGCCAAAATTAAGGGCTTCCTTTTACCTGCAATGCAGAAAAGCTCTGCACTTCTGGGACAGTGTACATAAAATGCTTATATACGTGTATAATACAGCTCTCTCACTGTTTGGGGCATTCTGCGTCAGGGTTGTCTAGCGGTAAACACGGCCATCATTGCCCCCATTTTGATAGAAATAGATTATGACACAGAACTCTGGGTGTAGACCAGAGAGGATATCTGCCCCACAGGCACCATTACACCAGACAGCCATCTAGAAATCATTACAGAGCTGTGTTAGTGCCTGTGAACTCTGATGGTGCAATTCCAAATGGAGATAACTTCACTGCACATCATTGTGTTACATCACATGGCAAAGGAAGACGGCAACAGGAACAGGAACCGCAAACAGGAAGAGGAGTGTGGCAGAATCCCTTTAAAAGGAAATCATGCAGGCACCTGTAGGGGCAGCTTTCTGAAGATGCTAGGTCCTCAGTCCTGAAACTCACCTTCCAGAGACAGCCAGAGCCCCCCCCAGTTCTGTGGGGAGGACTGACATATCCGTGTTTAGGAACCTAATCCGTCAAGTTAGGCTGTCTGTTCGTCACGACTGGGGGGGTACGTGGCCTCAATCATCTATGAGAGACTTCTGACAGATCAAACATGGAAGGTATAATTTCATTATGTTAGTCAGTTTTCGTTCTAAAGTGGAGCAGCAACATTCCTAAGAGTAGGAACAGAGCAGGCAAGCAGAAAAAAAAAAAATATGACCCTCTGATACTGTATGAACCAGCTAGCATGTCCTTTACTAAACTTTATTTACACTTCCTTGAATACGTGCACAGCACTGTAGATTTAATCGCCAAAAAACCAGCCCCTTACCTCCCAATTCAACACCAACATCCGTACAGGCCACAGGTAATTCCTGGGAATTTCTGGTGTGGAAATGGGACTCAAAAGCTAGGAAGGGTAGGGTTAATACACACTGTCAATCAGATCAAATTCACAAGAAGGAAAGGTAGTCCTGCCCACATTCAGCTTCAAAGCCTTATTTCTCAGTCTACAAGCACATCAACCAAGGAGGAAGTAGACTAGATCCACAAATCAGCTCCATATACGATCAAGAAAATTTTTATTCCAACCTCACACCACCCCTTTGTCAAAAATATCGGTGACGAGATTCAATTAACTTGACACTTAAATCCAAGCTCAAAACCCTTTAAAAAAACAGGTTGTGATGTTTTTAAACACAATTCCTTCATTTTTTGGATGAGCACCAGAAACCCAGAGAGCATGTCAAGGCACAAGGGGTGCCCCTGAATGGGATGTCCTGCGGGAAAGGAACACTCTGACTGGTGGCCAGACGCTGCTCTGGGAGGCTGGAGGCTCATCCGAGAGGGAATCTCCTCCCCCGGTGTAAATATCTCACGGCTCAAGAGGTGAGCTCAAGGTGACAGGCCCTACTTCTGGGAAAGGTCTGGGCATTCCAAGCAGGAATGGAGACACTCAGAGTTCCAGGGTATGGAGGAATCAGCAATAGCAAAACCCAGGCCGGCTCTCAAAGCACATGCTGCCATTTAACGGTTACTAGATGTCTTCAGTACATCAAGCAACACCAAAGAGGTACTGAATGTGACTTCAGTTACTGTCCAGAAAACGTGCTCCCAGAAAGAGCCACTCCTACCAACACTGTGGAACACACAGGGAAACCTTCTCCCTCCTTTTAGAGATGACCCACCCCTCGTAAGTCTACTACACATTTCCTCTGCATCTCACACATACTCAGGTGCACAGAGTCAATGTACCTTTCTCATTTTTGAACTTTCTGGTCTTCAGGATGTTCTGACAGAAATCCTCGGAATCGTACCCTATAAAATCGCCACTATGGATATTCTGAGGATTTAAAAGAGAATGACTAAAAGTTCTAGGATGTACTGCAGCGAGAAAGTATCTGACAGTGACCTCTCAGGGCATTCAAGAGCGGAGCACCCGGCTCCACGGCACCATCCTGTGTGAACATCGGAGAGGGGAAACAAACACAGAGGTGGACTGCTACAGCTAACACAGTACGGCAGCCCACCCTCATCGGTAGTCATTAATAAAACATCGGACGTCTTGCTGGATAAAAAGCAGCCCCACTGCTATAGCAAAGGTACCGGTTCTTTTTGACAGGGGTCTGCGCCTCTTTCATGACTTACACGACACGGCATTAGGCATTCCGGGTAGGTGGCATTGTTGTCGGGGGGGGGGATAGAACGGGAAGAACGGGAGCAAGGAGATGAAAAGGCTGTCTATGTTCCAACAGGAGCAAACCAACTATTAAAATACCAACTTGTATTACATACTGCCCCAGGAGGAATCAGGCCAAGTCTATTATTTACATCTTGCATATCATTCCCTTCCCCTTTGAAATTCAGGCAGCACAGTGTGCAATTTTTTTTATTTTTTTAAACATGAAATACACACCCCATGCTGAAGGAAGCTGGGTGTTAAATATCCCCCAGCAAACTTCAGCAGTATTCCCAGTGTCAAACGTCCATGGACGGTTGATCCCATTTGGAGGGAGCATCGGAAAGCATATCGATCACAGCGGTCAAGCTGCTGACACAAAGTCCGGCCTACGCCGTGCCAATCAACCTCCACGGCCACTTTTTATTTCCATTTCATTCAGCTGTCCTTGGCTCATGCCACCGCTCATAAGGGGTGGTCCAATCCAACCATTTCAGCTCTTCAGCTCCAGTACACTGATGATTACTCATCGATAAAACCATTGATACATTTGGCATTTTGAACGAGAAATGGGATGGTTAGCTAGAAAAATGTACTTAGTACCAGAGTATTAAAAACAGCCCCACCGGAGACCAGGGAAGAAGGGAATGGCCAGATAAGGCCAGGGATCATGCTGCCAACATACACACTTTGAGGCATGACACAGCCACACTCTGAGGTCTAATTACCACTCTGGCCGGACGGTTCCACGGTCATCACGATGTGCAGGCACTGGATGCCACCGGATGCGGCGGACACGGGCAGGCTTAGGACTCCTGTTGCATTGCGATTAGCACTCTGAGCAACCAGGCATACTGGGTCTCTGCAGGATTTGTGCTCTCAAAAGACCGATCAATGGGATTATGACCAGGCCCCTCAGAGGAGCCTCGACAGCCCCACTTGACACGATCTGAATGGCGACTCTGAGCTCTGCCCTTCAGTATCTTATCGACCCCTCATACAGCTCTGAATGTGATTAAATATTTATCTCAATCTGAGGTTGGGGAAAAAAAAACTAAAAACCCCAAGAGAGATGATATCTTTGTAAAAGATCGGGGTTAAAAGCATCTTTTCTCATTTTTTAAACTAGCTTTGTAACCATTGATCCGCATAGTGAAGAATCTTAGGATTCCGATTACATTTGCAGCAGAAAAGCGCTCGATAAAATTCAAAATGCAAATATTATTGATTTAGAAATGCGGGAAACGCCACCACACTTTTGCTTCAAGCATCAGATGACAACGCTGCAATATCCACTTCAGGCATGACACGGGCTACGTAGCGCTCCGCAAACAGTTCCCCAGAAGAGAGAATATCTACACAACGTAGTCATTAAAAAAGGACTCATACCTGTAGTTTGCCACACTTTATTGGATCAGTGTTTCCATACCATGTCCTGGCTGTTGAATTGTGCATGCGGTTCCATCTCCCAGAGACAGAGTGCTGATGCAGATGCAATGGCAAGCCACTTTACACAGCATATCAGCGGGGTCTCTACAATATTCATTCCCCGTTATTAAAATCCAGATGAAACCCCGTTAATGAGCATCTTGTGTCTATTCCCCCCTCCACGGCACATACTCCGGATGTTGTTATCTTAAGCAGCAAATAAAAGAAACTATAATATACAAAATAAGTCGGGTCTCCCAGGATGCGTTCGGCTGTTGATGGGAACGTCAAGTGATCGCAATTGATCAACGTCACCCTGAGAAGCCACAAATTGCTTTTGAGGAGGCTGCCGCAGTCCTATTTGTTTTCAAGTCCGCAAACGGTCCCACCGTCCTCAAAGCTGGAGGCATCTGTGTCATCATCGCTGCTGCCCCCGCTGCCCCGAGACGAGACACTGGCCACAGTCGAGTGCATCTTCTGACCGTATGTGTCCCTGAAATTGAAGTACGGAAGACTAGGGTCCGGCCCCTTGATCTCATTATTGCACTGATCCACCTGCATGGCCTTCTGCCGCTGGTAGTACTTGGAAAACTTGTTAAAGATTACGGTGATGGGGAGGGCTACAACCAGCAGGCCGCAGATAATACACACAGTCCCGATCAGCTTACCACCCAGGCTCACCGGGTATGTGTCCCCATAGCCCACCGTAGTCATGCTGATAGTAGCCCACCACCAGCCCACCGGGATGGTGTGCAGTTCCGACTCCTGTTCCTCCTTTTCCACAAAGTAAATGAGCACGGAGAAGATGGAGATCCCAACGGAGAGGAAGAGGAGGAGAAGCCCAACCTCATGGTAACTGTGTCTGAGGGTGGCGCCCAGGGAGCGCAGACCCACCGAGTGCCTCGCCAGCTTGAGGATGCGGAAGATGCGCATCAGCCTCAGGACCTGCACCACCTTGCCTACATTCTCCAGGTTTTCATTCTCCTCGCTCTCTTCGTCTAACGACTCAATCACCAGGGTGGCGTAGAAGGGCAGGATGGACACAAAGTCGATGATGTTCAGAGGGCTGCTCAGGAACTTTCGTGGGCACGGTGTCACCAGCAGCCGGATGACAAACTCCACCGAGAAGCACAGGACGCAGAAAGTCTCAAAGACCACCAGGACAGGGTCCTCGACCGCATTCTCATTGGCATCGACTTGCTGAAATTCAGGCATGCTGTGGATGCACATGGCCACGATGGAAGTAATGACCACACCCAGGGATGCAATGGCTATCAGCTTAGCTGAGCGAGAATAGCCAGGGTTCTCCAGGCAAAGCCAGATGCTCTTCCTAACCTCCGAGCACCAGGTGCCCTCGAACTTCTCGATGTCCTTATCCAAGAGGGAGAGGTCCTCGATGGAAGAGTCGTAGCTGTGCTGCTGCTCGTCACTCTTGCGGTCCCAGTCCTTCTCTGTAGCATACTCCTTCTGCTCTTGAAACTTATTGCTGCAACAAGAATCTAGGTAGAGTTCCTTAATACCCCAGTACTCAATCTCCTGGCTGAAAGAGAAGACACAGAGCTCTTCCATCAGGTGCATCTTGCCAGTGTGGTAAAAATTCAGCACGTAGCGGAAGAATCGGGGGTTCCTGTCGAAGTAGTACTCCTTCTCAGCCACATTGTAGTCGTCGCAGAGCTCCAGGATGGCCTCCTCGGAACTGCAACTCAGAAGACGGCCCAGCCGGGTCTGTGGGAAACGCAGCAGGGTGCTGGGGTCCACTAGCTGCTTGAAACCCCCCACATTGAGATTGATGAAGCCCGCTTCCTTCCCGTGAGTGTGAAGGATCTGTCCGTACACCATGGTGGGTCACACGGAAGTGGGCAGGCTCACGCTGACTTGCGAATCAGGGCTCCATCACCTGCAAGAGCAGAACGCCACCCGAGTCTGGTTGGACTTTAATCTAAGCAACTTTCACTCCTACCACTGTAGTAGAAACAGGTCCAAAACGTTCATTTGACAAAAAAGGATAAAGTGCACTTTTATGAACTATAGCCCGTGTTATGTCAGGATGCTGAGGAACTCTTCCGCATTTCAAAAAAATCATTTAACGAAGTATCTTCAAGTCCCTATATCCATCTTAAAAAGACAGGTAACTCTAGACAATGCAGGTCTACCACGGATCACAGGAGCACTGCTTTTTAGGTCAGCTGTCAAGCTCGCCTGCACAGGAAAACAAAGTGCAAGACATTTTCAGACAGAGATGGCACATCACAATGCTTAAATTAGTCAAGAAAATACAGCATCAAGTGCAGCCCTAATGACAGCGTAATAATGAGCATCTAGGGAGAATTCTGAAGACGCCAATGCGGGACGGCGAGCCGTGCCATTTCACAACAGCGACGTGCCCTGCAATGTGAAAGATTTCATTCAAAATCATCACCACTAAGTTTGGCGTGCTGTTCACTGACTTGAGGCTGCAGGACCTCGTAAAGGCAGCTGCGGTTCTATGGAGGACTGAAGCACCACGACGCCGCGTCCAACTTGACTTCACGGAGACACCGCAAAGGTCAGAACATCGTGTCTGCCGTCCGGCTGCCTTACTTCTAATTAACCCCGTCTCACTCTGCCGGTAAACCGGGCGTACTCACGCGTTAACCCGCAGCTCGCCGACTCGCCGTCGCGCATCTTCGCTAACTTTTCGAGCGGAGGCGTGCCGCCGCTGGACGCCCCGCAGCACACTGGCGCGAGCCGCGCGCGAGCGCTCACGAGGCAGAGCACTCGCTCGCCCGCCCGCCCGCACGCGCCGGTGTGTCTGCGCCCGTTGGCTCGCGCGCTCCTCGCTCCCGACTGGACGCGCGCACAGAGACCGTGTGTCACATTAGAAAAGCAGGCATGTATTACTGGGTCAGCAGCCTCACTTCTTCAAAAACCACACATGCCGCATGCTTTCAAAAGTTTATCTGTATTACACATCTCCACACATCAAACTGCATATTTCTGACTTTGGTTGGCTTTCTCCGGGGTATTACAGCATATGCAGGACACTCATATTTGACCGAAATTGTGTGGTCCATTTTATTTCTCTTACTTATTCGTTGCCCTTCGACGCTAAAATGAAAACGAATCGGTAAAATACTTAGGGAAACTCAGGTAGTCTACGTATGTAATGTTAGGTTAAACGTCTGAAATAAACTACGCATGAGAATCCGTATCGTCACTCCGCAGTTGCGTTACTTACCAACACAATATATTCTAATAACGCGTTATTATTTTCTACTTTTGTCACAACAACCAAAACTCAACAAAAAAATTGGCAAGAAAAGCTAAAGGAAGTCCGTTTCACTATTCCGGCAACATTTTCAAACCTGCTTCCAAAAAGCAGGCTTAAGAAATCCTGTAGTTAAACCCGAATTCTGATTGGAGAAAACTGAAAAGGCAGCTTCAGGATTGGTCGGTTTAAAAACCTTCTCAGAATTCAGCTGTAAGATTACTTTAGCCCGCTTTGTCAAACGGGCCCCTGGTTTCGAATTTTGTGCAGTTAAACTCACGGCTGTTTAGGTTACTAACTAATTTTATTGCCTCCACTGCTAAGTGGTGGAGGGAAGTCGAGCTGCCTGAGAGTCAGGAATCCATGTTTGCCTCATAAGCTCATCGTCGTTGTGCCTCCCTCCAAGTGGGGTCAGGGCGCCAAAGACGCTGTTCTCTGTCTGCCCAAATAAAAGTGCCGATTAATATCGGTTTAACACTGAATTTAATGTCATATTGGGATTATCGTTTAAAAGCAATTAACCTTTCACTTAGGAACAAAGCCTATAAAGATTATAGTATCACCATCTGATTTTAAAGGTCTCACAGCAGTAGATTTCATTTCAAGGTATTACTTTTGGGGGTGGCTGCTATAATAAGAAATAAAAACTAGAAGAAAAATGTCAATGTTGTCTTTATGTCTGATTAGGGCCTTCACGTCCTGCATTTTCACAGCCTGGCAGTTTCCATATCCACCCGCTTCTTGTGAAATAATGGGGGGAAAAAAACTTTAATCAAAAGCAGTGGTTGGATAACGTTATATTTACCATGAATCCTAATAATCGAATACCCCGAGGTAGCATATTCCAGGTAACTCAGCATGTTAATTTATAGCACAAAGTGCATTACAACAGTGTCTGAATTAAACAACAGCGCCATCTAAAGGACCAGCGACTGCATTTCAAATGTAAGTTCAAAGCCTTCCTGTGGGTCCTGATGTATTTAATTATAGACAGCCTATTCATTTTCCAAGCTACAAATCGCTTCTCTTCAGGCTCCAAGTATCGATTGAAGTCTTGAGAAAGTGTGTACTTTTTAATGGGTATGGATTTACACTACTGGGGATTAAATGCATAAATTAGGCAGACTTTGCTACTAAATTGTCAGGGCGTCGCTAATACACCCATCCATCCATCTTTTAATCACTCTCCCTGGTCAAGTTTGCAGGGGGTCCTGGGGCCAATTCCAAGCAGCACAAGGCAGGGGTACACGTGGCATTTTGCACTATGTGCAGTTTAGAGTCATCAGTTAGCCTGCATGTCTCTGGAACCCATGCAACACAGTGGGAATATGCAAACACTACACAATTTGAACCCCCGACCCTGGAGGCATGAGGCAACAGTGCTGCCCACTGAGCCACTGTGCATCCATGTACAACTCAATTAAGCTGCATATTGAATAGCTGCCAGTAGAGGGCAGACTAATGCAGGCCATGGTATCCTAAGTGACTGAAGAAAAGATATCTTTAGTACTTGTCAGATTTCAACACACTTTTGGATACACCATTGTCCTTCAGTTCTGGGTGCTCTTCCCAGAAGGTTGGTGTATAGTTAACCCATGGCCGAGTAATCTTGCTTATGACCCACATGCAGAAGAGAAAAGCAAAAAGAAAAAAATCCCAAAAAAATAACGCCTACCCATAAACAAATTTTAGTTTATTTCGAGGGGTATTTCATATATCATATTTTGGTCTTTCCCTTCTGCAACACATATGTCCTTTCATTCGTCTTTAATCCACGATCCCTTAATGACATTAGGGTCACAGTGCTTCAAAGCTGACCCCAAAAAGCACAGGGAGTAAAGCAGGAAACCCCCTGGATGGCATGCCAGCCACAGACCACTCAGGTTTTAAAACGCTTCATCTTTACTCTGTTCTGACATACATTTCTAATTTATTCTGAGAACCGACAGTACCAAATACATTTCTAATTTATTTATGCTTTTTTGATTACTGACATGTTCAATGTAAAAAGATATGACTACTCTCTCTGTCACATCAGGTTTTCATCACATAAAGCTATTTACACAGGATCACAGCGCACGCATGGTAATGAGTGAGAGCTCCGGCCCTCTTTTTGGTTAAAGGAGCAGGTTTTAGCTGATGGGTTGCTGTTTGTGGGTGAGAGCGAGGATGTAAACAATGGAAGGCTGCTGCCTCCATGAAAGTACACACGGGAAACACTGAAATCCACGGCGGGGGTGAAGCTGCAACACTGGCTATCCCACAGTGCTGTGGCATAGTGGGCAGAAGGCGTAGTTGCTGATTTCCTGCTCCAGGGTGCAGTGTTTGCAAACGCTGCACATCCAGAACTGGTACTCAGAGATGGTCCGGCCCGTCGCAATGCAGGTGGGCAGCTTCCCCTCAGCCCTGCGGAGAGCAAAACGGGTGGGCCTTCACAAAAAAACCGTGGGCAAATAGAACCACGACATGCATAAAGTTATTTTGTCAGAGTGACCTGACACTCTGGTATGGCTTCTGAATGAATCGGTTATTCATGTATTTCAAAGGGTGCTCTCTATTCCTGAACAATTAAAAATTACAGCCAGCTGACTGTTTACACATGCTAACGTTGGCATTTTCGTTAGGCGAGTGGTAGAGAGCTATTGTGATTAGCACAGATTTCTGTTCTCCAGTTTTCCCAAGTGTCTGGAACCCGAGTAGCTGTTTATTCGAGTGGCCTTGAACCCCACGCACCTCTCAGGCATGCCGTCCAGCTCGGACTTCCTGTTGTCCTTGGGACTGTACTTGGTGAAGATCTCCAGTGCCAGGTCTTCATACATCTGCCTTTGCTCTGGCCTCAGGCTCTCCAGAGACTCCAGCCTGATGAAGGCCCGTGAGCAGGTGCCGAAGGCCCGGTTGGCAGAGGAGCAGATGGCCAGCAGCGAGTAGATCTCCACGGCTGGGATGATGTCTTCATAGTCACGGAGGTGCAGAGCTGTAGGCCAGTTAGACAGTACTTCTTACATGCTTTGATGAGCTTTATGAGATCTCAGCATTCCATACCTCTGTAAATCGCATTGCCTTTTGTTGCTTCTTACTGTGAAAAGAGAGTGCTTCATGGGTCAGAAATCGAAGCCGATGAACTTTTATGGGTCTAGCTAGGTAGATGAAGTCATGTGAAATTATGCGATCATACCATAGATCACAGTTCAATTATTTTCAATTCATTAGCTCTCAAAAGCTTATTGTAGATTTTTAAATCAAAATTGCAAAAGAGAAGTCCTCTTCTAATACTTGTGAAGCCCAAGGTCAAACTAAGTGAAATGCCTTTATAAGGGGGACTGAAGCAGAGGTCAGTACTGGGCCAGACAGCAACAGAGTGCTTCCCCAGAGCCAGTGAAAAGGCAGCCTCAGGCAGTGTCCGACCCAGCCAAGCAGAGCCATACACATCCAGAGCACCAGGGAATTTAGGGCAATAAACAGGGTCCATCGTGTGAACTGATTTAGCACGTCCCGAGGTGGGTTAAAAAATATCAGTGGAAACGGCCATATTTCATGCTATCTGCATGAGGCAGACAGAAGCGAAGACAAACAGGCACACAGGTGGGCTGTCAGGTTGGACCGTATTTAACGTCTGTCTGACCTCCGCTCAAACCCTGGCCCCCGACCCGCCGTCTGTCTTGCAGAGAGAGTTTCGTGTGATCTGCTTCTGTTTATCTTCTATCCCCAGAAGGAGATCTACTGCCAGGGCCAATAAACACAGGACACATTCTTCACGGGAGAAGCTGGGCTGGGTACGGATACGGGGAACACATGTTATATAAGCCAGTGTGGAAGCAGCCCCCTGCTGGCCCACCATCCAGTATCTACTGGTGGTCCGGTTTCACCAAAGGCACTGAAGGGCATCTGCCCAAAGGAAACAGCAGTGTCCTGTTCACGCTTCGAGCGACACCCCTTCCCTCTCCTCCATGAGCAACACCGTGGCTTGTGTCCAACAGTCCCGCTTACCCGGCCAGCGATTAGGAGTTCATTCTGCTTCAGTAAGCCCCACATGTGGAGCCCTGTTCACTGCACAGACTGCCACGTCTCAGGAGTAGTGAAAATAGACATACGAAGCAATGACCGGTCCCCTAACCGCCTGACCCCTGTGAAGTCGGCTGCAGAGGAGCCACTGTGGGCTCCCGTTTTGTCCAACCTAACGACCTTCTGCTCTGTGTCTGGGCCCAAAAAAAGCCTTGTAAAAACATCTGCTGAAGATCCACAGTGTCGCAGCCAATCAGAAGATGGCAATGCTCGTTACACTGAAACACAACGGTTAAAAGGGTCATATTCCTTCCATCCGGCTTTGGTTCAAAATATCACGTATACTGTGGCACTCGGCCCGGTCTCAGGGGTTAGCGCTGTTGCCTTGGGCTTCCAGGGTACGAAACTCACCTGCGCTCTGTGGGTGTTGACTTTGCATGTTCTACCTGCGCTTCATGGGTTTCCTCCCACAGCCCAAAGACATGTAATTTAGGCTAACTGGCATCGCTAAATATCCGGTAGTGTGTGATGCATTCCCCTGTGATGGCCTAGCTTCCCACCTAGGGTATACCTCAGCCTGATGTCCTATGCTGCCTGGGATAGACCGTGACCCTGACCAGAATAAACGTTTAAAAGATGGACAGATGGAATCAGCCTGACACACTGACTGCAGGATCAATAGACCCTTTCACAATATGTAACTCAGATTCGGGTCCATATGGGATGACACAAAATCGATTCTGAAACGTAAAGTCGCTCTTTAAGTTGGCCATGGGGAACAGCTCGCTACACCCATCAGTGTCCGCAGCCATTTTGTAACACAGATCCATGGCATAATTAGGTTAATTAATAGCCTAGAAGATTACCGCATACGTGCCCATTTTTGGATGAGCGCTATGGGATTTTTAATAGCCTCATTTTGATGTCTCATTTAAAGGGCCATACTTACTGTTGTACGGTCTACCCGAGATTACAAGCTGACATTGTACTGGAATTACAGCACCCCCTGCTGGTCAAGAGACAACACATTGCCCAGAGGTGGGGCTGAGAAGCGGAATCCTAGGACAACTGAAATGTTTCCTGAGTTTCAGTTCCTTTGAGCCTCTCTTGGAAACCAAAAGGCTATCATGACCACAGCGGTGTATGACAGCTGCACCCGTCTACGTGAGGTGGACGTACCTGTCCTCATGGCAGCATCAGGGTAGCCCTCATACAGCTGCCTCTGCGCCAGGAGGAAGAAATGGTAGGCCTCCGCGCCACGCCAGGCGCTGTCCACGATGCGGCTATCTGACGAGGCGTCCTCCTCTAGCAGGCCAGCCAGAGCAGACGTGGCCTGGAGAGGGTGCCGTAGAGACCCGTAAAAACAGACATGACAGCGTCAGGAGGAAAAGGAGATTAACGTAACTGAAACTGTTCATTTCTTAGGAATGACACACAGTGCTGTTATTTCACTGGCCTGTCTGAATCAAAAAAGCCCGCGGTGGATGTTGACATCTGGATGTACAAATTTGTAAAAGGTGCCGTCAGCACCTCGGACTTCTTGCCCTTGGCCTTATCGTGCTGCGAGGCCTTCATCTGGCTGTGGTAATCCTCCACTAGCAGGGCGGCCAGCACATACAACTTCTTCACTCTCAGGGGTTTGCTCCTCTTCTTAGCCTCGTCGTCGGCGATCTGCCAAGTGATTATTCATCAATTCGTCATCCTACTTGTCGTTTAGCCAGGACGGTCGATATGCTACCTGCCAGCTACTGCTCGATGAACATCTGCCAGCGATAAATGAGTCACCGTGTTTACAGATTGCTGGCACCGGCAACAAACCGCGATCGTGCTTCCCTACACCGACGCGACAAGGCAGGTCAACAGGCACCTTGAACATGAGCTTAGCTGCGTCCAGGAAATGGTGTGCTTTCCTGTACAGCTCCACTGCCTCCAGCGTCTTGTTCTTCTCCAGCAGGTGAGAGGCGTATTTGGCCAGCAGAGAGCCAATCTCCTTCATGTTGTGATTCTTGGCCAGTTCCACGGCCTTGTCCCACTGCGAAAACACAGGAGTGGAGAGGGCACGTGATCACGCCCCTGCGTATGCACGGATATTCCAGACACATCCAAACCAAGACTAGGACCACGGTCCCGTACATTCTAGGACGGGCAAAGGCATGGATCGACGACTGGATCAGCCATGCCAGGTCCAAGTTATAGGTGCAAACACAGAACACACGAAGGGGATCGGTAATAAACGTCAGTGGCTGATGGTGATGTGGGATGACACATTTGGCCATCTGCAGCCTGAGAAAATGACTTATGGCGGAGAAGTGACACCATCAACACTCTAATCACAGGCACTAGAGACGCCCATTTTCCTATGACACCCCATTATTTGCTCGGGCAACCATGGCAACGAGAAGGAAATGAGCAGCTTTGCAGCAGGTAATCATGGGAAGGCTGTCATTTCCTTTAACAGATAGCGTCTGTCTGTAGTCGGAGTGGCACCGTGCAGCTGAGCTGAAAGAGCAGCACCTCACTCCCTGGCCCTCACCTGGTTCAGGTGCACGCAAGTGTCCACTGCGGCCTTGGGCTGGGTGCACTTCAGGTAAGCGCTGACCGCCTGCTCGCACATGCCCACTGTAACAAACATCTGACCGATCTCCTGGAGTGGGGACAGGCAGACACCCTCAGACACCCGTCCCTCCGTCGGACCCAACCTAATCTAAAGTACTTCCTGCTGAGGGGCCTCACAGCCCGCCCCCCCGTGATGCTGCCTGCCAGGCCGATCGGTAGTCAGCCCTCACCGGGAGCAGCCCGTGGTTCTCCGGCAATGAGGTGGCCAGCCGCTCCAGGCCGTCGTAGTCCTCCAGCATGTAGTAGCACTCAGCCAGCCGCTCCTGGTTACGTCCCTGGAGGTAGTACTGCACGGCATTCAGCCTGGAATGGGGACCGTGGGACCAAGTTTACCAGCACATCAGAATAACTGACAGCCGAGCGATCCAGTCAGAAAGTTTCCTTAAAACCACCCGCATGCGATGAGATCCACACAGTATCATTGGCATACGGCGGCTTCCGCAACGCCGGTACCATTTCTGTCGGTCAGCAAAGTAGTCCCCGATGGCGTTGTAGGCCTGTTCCAGCAGGGCGTCGTCGCTGTCCCCCGAGCCGGACTTCAGTAGCTGCAGAACCCGGAACCAATCTCCTAGCTTGATCCGTAAGCCAATGGCCAGGTCCCTTCAGAGGGAGAATTGAGCTTCATGAATAGCTGGCCATTCCGATCCCAGCAGGGGTACTGCTGTTGTACCTTAGACCTTAATTAATCTGAATGGCCCTAGTGAAACATCCAGCTGAACGAATATGCGAAACCACAGACATGCATATGTACACACGCTACACATGAAACACACGGTGCATGCATGGCAGCACGGAGAAGCCAGACCTCCTGTGCGTGGTCTCACCTGCGGTCTATGTCCAGGTACATACGCTCTGCCTCCTCGAAGCGGCCAAAGTATGCTGCCACCTCAGCCTGCTGCATGGCCTCGCTCTGCAGGTGGCCCAACCGCTTAACGAACTCGATGCCCTGGTAGTCACTGCAGCGCACAAAGGCCTGCTCTGCGGTGGGCAGATCAAGCTTCTCGAGACCCGCCTCGGCCAGGAGTCGCCTGAGCGGAGGGCACACGTGACACTGGGTAACCGGACAGCTCCTTCAAATCCATGCAGTGGGCGAGCCGATGGACCATAGGATAGGGATATTTCATGAATCTCGTGAGCCCGAGGTTACAAGGGTTCACAAGGGTTGAGACATGGAAGTACATGCTAGAAGCTGCCTCCTTCTGTCATATTACTGCCTGCACGTACAGCACACTGCACAATCAAAATCCGCAAGCAGGGGGCAGCAGAGACACTACGGTGAAATTATTACAGTCTGTCGAGGCCTTCTGCAAACAGACAGCCTGCACACAGCCTACGCACACTGTACATGTGGAGTTTATGGCCTACACACAGCCTCCACGCAGCCTACATGTGATCTACATGCGGCCTTTCTTCACTGCCATGACCACCATCATCATCACCCCCAGCACCACGCTTTGACGATGCACCATCATTACACAGGCAAACAAAGGGGGGCACGTCCTCCTACACACTGAGGGAGTGTCGAGCGACACTCACGTTGGAGGTGGAGGTAAAGCAGAGCTGCCAGTTACATTCTGCTCAGGCAGATTGCCTATGAGGGGGCTGGTGGAGGGCATAGACAGGCCACTACTTCCAAATTCCACAGTGAGCTGTGAGAAGTGACACGAGGAGCCCAACTCGGCAGCCACCCATACAAAGCAAGCCCAAAAATCCAGAGAGCTGTCAGCTGGGTCGAGCATTCGGTACCCTGGTGAATACTCTTGGCTTCTAGTCACTTTAGACGCTGGAGCGACCCCATTTGATGCCAGCTGGTGAACCCCCCCCCGGGTCTGCTTCCATCGCCCCTCCTCAGGTGGGCATACGGACAGATGCTCTCAGACACAGGGTGGGTACCGGGGAAGCGAATATCCGGCGTCATTACCATAGTCTAGGGTGGGGGTTGTCCTCAATGAACTGAGAGGCGTCCTCGATCCCAACCTTCTCAATCAGTGCTCGGCTGTCCCTGAGCGACCGGATCTCAAAGTTGATCAGGTAGTCTTTGTTGGGTCTGTCTGGGTCCTGAATGCAGTAATGCAGCATGTGTTTTACACCATTTTGTGAACAAGACAAAGCAAATGGAAAAAAAATCAAATAGAAAATAATAATTCATAACAATAAATCTGCTACTATAACTACATTTACCTTTAAGATTTCATCCAACAAGACCGACTTTATTTCTAGATCTTCAAAGCTGCAAATATATCCAGATGTTTGGATTGGCTCCTGCATGTGTGGTAAACAGAGAGTCAAACAAAATGTAAGACTTCGTTTCAAAAGGCTGAAATAATATCTGAAAGAAGAATCGCGTGCTTTCCACCAGGGCGTGTGCCTCACCCACGTGACTGATGGTTTATTTTCAATGTGCAGTTCAACAGAACACCTGACAGCAAGGCTAGCGTGGTGCCAAACTTGGGTGGGCCCCCACCTCACCTCGGGGTCCAGGTTCCTGAAGACGTACATCCTGGTCTTCTCCATCATGGCAAACAGGTCGGGGTTGTCGCTGGCCCACTGCATGTCCCACACGTCCTTCCGCTCGAACTTCAGTGGGTCTCCTGCTGCCTGCGGCCCCCCTGGACCGCCGTCTCCCCCGGACGCCCGGGGCTCCAGGTCAAAGAACGTCAGGACCCCCGCGATGTCGATGACTGCCAGGCGGCTAGAGGGAGCAGAGACCCTGAATACGGCGCCCTGGTTGGCAAGCATAACCAGCATATCTAATTTAACTTTAACTCATGATATATTTAAAGGCTATTAAGACCCCATTATATTTACAGCCCAGGCCCCTCCTCACAAACCGGGCCTCATCTCATTCACAGGTACCTCTACCAGAGCAGCTCCTGGTAACAGAGGACCAGGACGGCTCTTTGATAGGCCGCCAGCGGGACATTCACCTGGAGTTGCAGTTGAGGGAGATCTGGTAGGCCCTGCAACTGAGGGTATACCTCTGCAGCAGGCTAACGCTGGGCAGGCTATACCTCTGGATGGTGCCAGACTCACGGCCCTGACAGGAAGGACTCACGTCAGCCCATAAAATCATTCTGAACTAACAGTACAAACGATCTATCATCGACCTTCACATGGATGGAGCGAATGCTCTAGGTAATGCATCTGTTTTACTTTGTCCAAAAATAGGTATAACTATTAGACCAGACAAATATTAGGAGCCAGGGTGCATGTCATTAAGGGCTATGAGGGAACCGGCTCAGGTACATACCACTACAAGGGTCTTATCTGTGGCTGTGATGCAGCAGATGGGGTCTCTGGTGGTCTAAGAAAGACAGACAGATACCCCTTTGAGACCAACAAGCCCCTGAACCTGCTGTGAACCTCCATCAGCTGGACAGAAGTTGACACATTTTCTGAGTCCGTTTGGAATTTCACCCCAGCCCCCACCAAACACCATGGAAACAACCTCCAACCCTGTTAACTACCTACTAACCAACGACGGCATCTCACGCATGCTGACTCACAGATCAAACCCGCTCGTTAGCGAGAGACACCGTGTCCCTCCACTGACACAAGGAGAGGTCTCGCCGTCAAAAATAAAAACAAGCGTGGAAAACGAAGGGACTCACAGAGACGGCCTTAGTGAAGTCCAGCGATCCGTCAGCCATGCCAGATGGGTTATCGTCAACATGATAAACCCTGAAACAAGGCGGGGGGGTCCCAGAGCAGTGAGGGACACAAACGCCACTTATGGAGTCGATAACAACAGCGTTCATGAGTCAAGTACAATGCAATGGATCTCAAACCATAGCAAATGTTGCTAAAAGACACCGCCAAGAGATCCAGAACCTGAGTGAGGCTGGTCGGTACGTTGACGGCCACATCCTCACCTCTCCCTGCCATCCTTCCTGGTCCGGGTCACCTGGTTCATCTCCAGCGCGGTCAGTTTCTTTGCCACGCGGTACTGCCAGATGTAGAAGGCTTCTCTGGAGGCGGCAATGACGTGGGTCTTCGTCATGGTTACGAACAGAGGGTCTGAGGAAGTGCCACCACAGATAAATAAATCCCCGGAACATCTGGACAAAACATCTGGAGTAAATGGACTTCAAAATCCACCACCGTGTATTTAGTCTAGATTCACGTCATATCAAAACATGTCTATCCACTGAAAGGGTTTCACAAAGATCACTACTGACAGTGTGCTTCTCCACCACAGCTGCAGAGGGCAGTGCAAAGCATACCTGGATAATCACTCATAAACAAATGCCTTTAGAAAATTAACTTTATTGGCCATTGTTCAAATACCAACACAGGTACATAGCTTTCCCATCTCACTCTCCACAAGAGACAAGCTTACAGGTGAGAGTGACACTGGTTCAAACTCCCCCCAGAGCACTTTGGGGTTAAGGTCCCAGTGGTGATATGACCAACACAGGGTTTAAATTGGATTCTGCCCACCACGGGATTTGAATCGGCAACCTACCGGATGCAGACTCCTGACCCACAGACTGCCCTTTATAGTTTGTGCATGTGGGATGGCAATTTTAAGGATGTGGCCAGTGGAGGTCGGTCAGCAGCCGAAGCACAGTGACGTTACTCGTGACAATAGTGTATGATGTCTACGATCTGGCGAGACATCACAGTACAAATGCCACGCAGTGTCATTGACTTTTTTGCGTCTTTGGACGGGGCTTCCAGCATTTTCCACCACGCTGACGTCAGACTGACCACGAGCACCGCTTCACGATCGCAGGTGGAATTTTGCGGCATGCCTAGAAAGGTGGGAGACGTTCACCGCGGGGTCGCGAGGGGCCGGCTGCGGTGGCTGAGGCTCTGTCAGACTACAGCGGCCCTTTGAGGGTCGGAAGACCAGACGCCACAGCCGCTGGCAGCATCGCCTTCTGCTGTGCCAGCAAAGCCAGCGAAAGAACACAGACGTCAGCCCGACAGCGCCGCTGACGTCCCGGTGGGTGGCGCTCCCCAAGGCTACTCACCGATGTCGATGTACTTGGAGTCTAGAGGGGTCCCAATTGAGTTACAGAGGACCAGGACAAACTGGAAATGGAAGATACAGCATAAGAGGGGTTTTAAAAGGCTTACGTCTTAACAGAAGGCCTTAAAAGACAGGAAGTACATATAGAGAAATATCTGCACTGTGATGAAACAGCACTTTGTCCTTATGGACAGAATACAGACTACAGGATATATCAGCACCGTCACAGAGAGTCAGCATGGTGACCCCCGTGACCAGGTGCCGGACAGGATATATCAGCACCGTCACAGAGAGTCAGCATGGTGACCTCCGTGACCAGGTGCCGGACAGGATATATCAGCACTGTCACAGAGAGTCAGCATGGTGACCCCCGTGCCAGCCGGCAGCTAGCAGACCAGGTGCTGGAGGACCAAAATTCTCCCGGTGGCTGCTCTAAGCAAGCAGGTTAGTTAAACTTCACTCATCCAATCAGAGAGTCAATTTAAGAGCACTAGAGAAAGGCTCCTCAGTACGGAGGACCTCTGGGAGCAGGAGATTCCAGACAACACGACACGAGGCGCCACCGTACCATGGCGTTGGCCACCTCAGGCTCAGCCTCCTCCTGGGCGGCCAAGGGTTTCGGAGAGAGAGACATCCGGGGGAGAGGGAGACAGGGGAGAGGGTCGGCAGAACACAATCTTCATTTTAATGAACATGCCAGTTACCAACCTAATTATCACATTCATTAAAGCCATTCCGCTTTCTCACTCAGTGACGAGGACCAGGGCTGAGGACCAGTGGGCCAGGCAGAAGACTCACCTGAGGGTGACAGTCATCCGCCTTGGTGGCCAGAATGCAGAAGTCCCCACAGGTACTGATGGACAGCAGGCTCTTGACGTACTTGATGTGCTTCTCGTTGTTCTTGGTGTCCCAGAAGACCACGCAGTGTTCCAGCCGGTCGGGCCGGGTGTAAGCGTACACTACGGTGTTCGAGCAGTAGCCCCACTGTCCGTCAGGCGGAGGAAGAGGGAGGAAGGAGGAAGATGGCATGAGTGAACCTGAAGGAGACCTCCTGAATGAAGCTTGGCGCCAGCCAAAACTGCTCACAAACCACAGAATGGCCAGTGGCACTGTGACATGTCATGTGGTCAGCCAGGTCATCCATTTCTCAGGAATGTCACAGTCATGCCCCCGTGCCGAGGTTCCCAGTGTGACACCCAGCCAGAGACTGGGAAACAGACAGGCAGAATATAAATAACATAATGTGGACAGTCATTTCTGTAGGGTGTCAGGATGGTAGACGGTCCTCGAGCTGGGAATTTGAACAGCAAAGACTCTGTCGTCCTGAGTGGATCAGACTTGCATGGTTAGCATTGGAGGCAATGGCCAGAGCGAACTGAAGAATGTCAGTAAAGAGAGGAGCTTAAAGAAACGAAGGCGTTGTCCATATGGTGACACAGAGCCACGCCCAAAGCCTTCCCCCTCAAAGCCCAGGCCCCCGAGTGCCGGCGGACTGACTGACTGGTTTGGACAAATTAAAGGTGGGTTTTAGATTTCAATCTCATTTTTTGATGCTTTTCATCAAGCTGCTGAAATGCCAAATGTGTGACCGCCGCACGAAAAGCTGTCTGCAGTTCTCAGGTTGAGAACCCTGTGCTGCATTAGAGCAATGAGAAGATTTCACATATTCGTTTGAATTTTTAGCAGGAATTTACCTCTCTAATGTAGCAGAGAGACATCATCAGCACCAACACCAGTGACCGTACCTCAAGGTGACGGAGAAAGGGCCCTACATTCCCTTCAGCCTGCTCAACTGCACCACAGAGTCAGCTGACTTCCAAGCTTGCAAACCCAAGGTGTGATGATGGAATGGAAGGGTGAACTCACAGACCTCCTTGCTGTATCACAATGCTGTAGGACATTGAGTCCTCTTCAAAAGGATGTCCCTTAGCAAGAAGTTGTGTGTGTGTGTGTGTGTGTGTGTTCTGCCAATGTCTGTATACTAAGTGATGCCAACTGTGCAACACAGTCCAAGTACAGTATGGTAAACTCAGTTAAGGTGCCAGTTTACTAAAACGGAATGAGCGTATATATCTGCATTGGCATTATGACCCCAGTCCACCAGGCTCAATCTCGTCATACTGCTCGGCACACCAGCATTGGCTCAACACAACCTGAGTATGATCTCAAGCGGCCAGAGAACAGCCTTGACCTTCAGCTGCTCCTGGCTTTAAAGGCGTTATTCAAATCACCTTGTAGTCTGGTCTGATGTTGGCAAAGTAGATGAAGGAGTCCACAGCCAGGGCGATCCTTAGTCCTCCGCCTTCCCAGGATGCAGCAGTTATCTGCTTCCCGGGAACCTTAAGGGTCCGCAGGTGCTGCATGAGAAACAGATGAGAGCAGAGGAATCACAGAAGGTCCATGGTCCCGGGAGCTGGCGAATGACGAGGTTCCATCACCATGCTGTGGACTTCAATGCTTCTTAGAGGATAAACATGACATAATGCCACGTCCTGCTAAATCGTCCATCCATCCGTCTTCTAACCTCTGTCCTTGTTAGAATTGCGAGGGGCTATAAGGCTGGGGCACACCCTGGATGAGATGCCAGTCCATACACACACAGATAGATGGGATTTGAACCCCCAAACCTACTTCCCACTGGACTCCCGTGCTGCCCTCCTGCATCAGGTCCAACCCTAGTCCATGAACCACATGGAGCTCACCTCCCCAAAGGCGGTGTAGAACTGCACCACATTGACGTCTTTATCCAGGGACACAGCTTTCTGGCAGCCGGAAACTGCCAGGACGCTGCCGCAGTGGTTCCACTGGATGCTTGCCACGGTCATGCCAGTGTCGATGAGCACAGGATCTGGGTCATGGGAAAAGCAGCGTGTCACACACCAGGTCTGAGCGGCCCATGATGGTACCCATGACATCATTTTCATTTGTTTGCTCACTTTGTCATTAATTCATACCACGTTATCAAATCGTTAGGATTTTGGTACCTCCTGAATTTTCCTCACCATGTGGTCTTTACACGGTAACTGGGTGGTGGGCATTTTCCAGTCCAGTCAATTACGGTATAACAACATATATATGAGACGGGGTCAGGACAGAAACACGCACACACACACACACACACACACACTGACTTTCGTCATTTTCGTAGCGCATTATCTGCCCGCGACCATTGTCAAAGCAGATGGCAAGGCAGGGACACTCTGGCTCCACGTAGCCCTCCGTCCCTGGATACCAGTGGATCCCAGCGATACTGACAGCACCCGTGAAGTTGGCCAGGCAGCTCACCGTCATCTTCACCTGCGACAGGACACACCGCAGGCCTGTGAACCAGCACCCTCCTATCGAACCAGTGATGCTCATAGGCAGGTCACACCGCTTACGATAAAATTGCCCTGGTTGTCGTATACGTGGATCTCGCCATTGGCCATTCCAAAAAGGAGGATCTTGCTATCAGGTGACCAAGCCACGTGTGCCAGCTGAATGCCTTTGAGCTCCTTCCCCCAAATCCGGTTACCTGTAATAAACGCCCGTCAGCCAGCTCCACCCCATCAACACGAACCTCCTGCTGGGCGGGAAGGGCCCTGCTGAGTTACCGTCCACCGATCCCACGATGACGGCTCCGTCCTCGTACACGATGCAGATCTTCTGCCCGTCTGCATTCCAGCTCATGCTCCTGACCACAGACTTGTTCCTGTTGTTGATCATCTCCTCGTACCAGGAGCCTAACAAACAAAGGGGAGGCTATTCCTCTCAACTTTCATTCCACATCCTCTCATTCAGTCACCTCTCATTCCACATCCTTCCATTCAGTCACCTCTCATTCCACATCCTTCCATTCAGTCACCTCTCATTCCACATCCTCTCATTCAGTCACCTCTCATTCCACATCCTCTCATTCAGTCACCTCTCATGCCACATCCTCTCATTCAGTCACCTCTCATGCCACATCCTCTCATTCAGTCACCTCTCATTCCACATCCTTCCATTCAGTCACCTCTCATTCCACATCCTCTCATTCA
>JAACJT020000021.1:16814873-16834913 GCA_009936485.2 Gymnarchus niloticus | reverse complement strand
CATTCCACATCCTTCCATTCAGTCACCTCTCTCATTCCACATCCTTCCATTCAGTCACCTCTCTCATTCCACATCCTTCCATTCAGTCACCTCTCATTCCACATCCTTCCATTCAGTCACCTCTCCTTATCCATCTTCTCTTTCAGTCAATTATATTCCCAGAAATTCCGCATGAAACCCACAGCCAGACAAAGACAGCCTTAGCTCACGTGGACCATACCTTCGGGTTATAATTCACTTTTTGGACATACTGTTCCGTTTTTCAACAGCTTATTTAACATTCCACTCCTATGTTACTGTGCTTACAACGTATCACTCGAAACACATCCATATTACACAAGATATCAACGTGATTAATCTCAACAGCTGCTTTATTTCTTAACTACTCACATATGCGCACACAATCCCGCCGTACCTTTATACAGCATCCAGACGATGATGAGGCCATTCTGGTCGCTCGTGGTCAGTTTCTGGTACTGTTCGTTCCACGTCACAACCTGAACCGCACCTGGGGGAGAAGTGCTGAGTGCTTGAAGAAGCAAAGCCTGCAGAATTTCCCGGAAGGAATATGGTGTTTAGACTCACCGCTGTGGCCTTCCAAAGTCTGGTTCATGGACAGATTACTAGGTGCTGCAAGTCCTTTAAGTTTGGCATCATCTACACATTTGGTCAAAACACAAAGCAAGGAAGCTACTATTAGCAAGGGACGGGTGGCCAGTTGTTTTTGTGTTATTCGCTTCAAATACTGACAAATGTTCATATGAGAAATATTTACTACAACCTTCTGTCCACGTCTTTGTAAATATGAGATGCATAGATCTTCAATCAATTAGCATTACTTTTCTGAGCCAAACACAAGTTTAATACCCACAGTATATGACTAACTGTTCAGCTCCTGTTTATTAATATGAACTACTGTAGGTGGAAGACTGTCGGTCTGGTCCAGGTGGCTGGATTATGGCACACAGTGCACCTTCGCTGTCATTCTAAATCGACACGTGGAGGAGCGGAGATTAAAGACTGGAAGATGTAAGTGGTGCCACCCCCAGGTGAAAGGCATCACCTGTCTGCGTCTCCAGCTTGAGGACCTTGAGGAGTCCATCCTCCCCTCCGCAGGCTATGAAGCCCTGGTCCTTATTCCAGGAGACGCACTTGAGCCGCACGTTGTTGGGGATGGCGATCTGCAAAGAGGATCAGCGGTCTTACCAACGCCTAACTGGACCGGAGCCGGAGCCAAGGGCACAGACATCACTGCATGCCGTTTTTGCAATATATCAATATGATATTACAATGTCTGTGGTTTCCATTTCACACTTAGCCCTGGCTGCATCAGTTAATCACAGACACTGCACTGTAGCAATACATCAGTTAATAGCAACCTACTGGGGTCTTTTAAAAGCATGCAATTACTAAATAAAACTAAATTAAATAATAAAAGGGTTATGATACTCGCGTCACTTTATGCACATACAAGAGAAAGTCTGCCACTGCGAGGCTGCTAGAGTCTTTAGGGTCAGTAGAGGCTCTCGGGTTTGTTGATATCTTACCTTTTTACTGAGATAAATGAACATCACTGCTGCTTCACACGACGCAGAAACGCCAGAGCTGCCTTTCTTCACCACTGCTCACATTACATAACTGCGTACTGTAAATACTTTACTTCAAACACTCCCCTCAGAATTAATCTCACTTCATGTGAAAGTGCTCCCGTAAGGACTCCACACCGCTTCACCCGTTAGCATCCCGTTAGCTAGCTGCTGCAGTTTCAGAAGCGTTCCTCGGTTTCCTGGTAACCGCAAAACCGGAAGTATGCATCCAGAACTTCCGGTTAGGAATTGTGTTGCTTTCCGAGGGAAGTGCGCATCCGTATATAATCCCGGCAATAAATCTTGAAATGATAACTCGTGTTGCTCTTTCGCCGTTATCAGGACATGAAATTAAAATGTACTGATTGCTCCATGATAATCTTCATAGTATGTGTGAGCTTCTGGTCTGATGTCTTATAATCACCATTAAAATACCATTATTAATAAACATACGAGGTTGTTTGAGAACACAGCCAGAGAGAGTAGGAAACCTTATGGTGTGATGCCTTTACAGTGAAAGGCAGATTAAGTACTCTGACACCAGCCACGACAGCAGATCTAATTCCACTGGGATTTTAAGTGTCGTTCAGAATCAGAATCACTTATTTCACCCCCAGAATCACTGTGCTGTTTGGATTAAAATCCATGGACATTATGGGAGAACAAAACAAGCCACGTTCTCATGTTTGGGGACAGTTTATTACAGACATTCATTGGCACATGCATAAACTTGCTGAGTGCCTGCTACCTGCCACCTGAATACAGTGTCACTCAGTATCAGGAGCTGTCATATGCACAGACTGACATCTTGAGCTAAGTTACTCATATCCCCATATACTTTTATCAAATGCCACAAAACACGCATTTGTATCAGTAACCAAAATAAAATGTGTCATTATATCCATACACACATAGCTAACCTTTAATTCACTTAAATTACCATAAGCATTATAGAGGGAAATATTTATAAAAAAAAAAGAAAGGCAATAACTTAAATTGCACAATGAATGAAAATGTTTTTTTCCCCCAAAATCCAAATTCACTGTGGTTAACATGGCAGAAAGGTGAAACCCCTAGAGGGAAATGCGGTCAACGAGGAGGACAAGAGGCTCTGCAAGGAAGCCCACGGTTGGTCAGGATGAGGAGAGTGACTGGCAGTATCGGCCAACTGGACAGATGTCTCAGGGGAGAAGGCGGGGGAATCGCCCGATAGGTTGCTCAGAAACGACGCAGCGCAGCCTCAAAGCGCTGAAGCTTCCTTGTGACCTCATCCAGTAAGAGGGACAGTTAAGGACACAGGGTTGACAACACAGGTGTGCACCAAAACACTTGCTAACACAGCCTTGAAAAGGATGTAACGGATGTTTGGAGACTCTACATGTCTCATATTCCACCATCTGATTATTTTTTGTAAAACAAACATTTATCAAACAAGGTGAGTAGCCGTCTACAGACAAAAACAGAGGAAAAACCAGGATATCATGTCCTTAAGTGAAAGGATATCTTTGCTGGCAAGATCCTGCAGCACGGCCTGCATCTTTCGCTGGAAGGCTACCTGCGCCTCACACTCGCAGGGGTCCTCCACCACCACCGCCCTGAACTCCTCTGTGAGGGGGACACGGCCATTAGCCTGCTGATGCATGACCTTCCTGCATCATCATGTCACCAAAACGCTATCGTATAATCAGGCTAGGACAGGGAGCCCTGGTATGATTACTACTGTGGGACTTTCTGTGAGGAACTCAACCATAACTGATCACATTTGACCACTTGGTTATTCATGGTGTTTGAGACGGACCGCTGTCGCAAACTGAAGCACGGCCAAAAACCCTGCTGCATGTTCGGCTTCGACAGAATGAGTGTAAGTCGGATTTCCCCGTTTCTGCTGAAAACATTTGGATTCCATTCAAACACACTGCACTGAACACCAAGAAAAGAGGCAATCTACCGTTCCCAGCCTTGGTAGATCCCAGGGGCTCTTACGTGAACATGTTTTCCTGTCTTCGTTCAGGAAATACCCGTTTCGACACTTGCAGTACTGCGAACCATGGCTGTCGACGCAAATATGCTCGCAGTCATGACCGAAGGCACATCCATCCAAACCTGGATACATAAGCAAATTACCAACATGGAAATGTTACTACAATCTTTGGACGTTTTACTTGTGGGGATGAAGTGTGACTTCAGATTTGTAGGGTGAATTGGTTTAAAATGGCCTATTAAAACCAATTAAAACATCTGAAAAACATTGTAAGTATTCAAAAAAAATGCAGTTTAGAAAAGAAGCCGTATATGAACTGAAATGGGGCTTGTGGTTTTATACTGTACATGGCACAGGTCACCATTAAACAATCATCATTTTAATGCAGAATTCAGCTAAAGCAGCGCGTTTTGTCTTTTGTCCTATGTGTCAATAATCTGAAGTCTAATTGTAATGACAATCATCTTGGGTAGTTAGCCCTCTCTGTTCGTCTGGATGTGGTGTGACTGCGTATGCCTTTGTTTCTCAGCCCTGTACCGTCCCTCCAAATTGAGACCCTCCTCATTGAAAATCTGCCTCATGATACCCAAACTCTCTCAACAAGACGTCTCATAATACCTGAGGACAGAACAAGATAAGGCCTGTGAAAGGTCCACTCAGGGTACTCTGTACTAAGCTAGAAGTGTCCTCTGTCACCAGCGCCATCTGATATGGACTCATTGAGGTAAAGTTCTTCATCTCTCGGTATGAACAAAAACGGCACGTGGCAGTGCATATTTTAGAATCTATATTCAGCCTGCTTTCTCTGCCCAATCCCAAAATGCTCAGTGTGTGCTGAGGTAACCCGGGTGATGGAGGATGTTCAGGTAGTCCAGGAAACCCGGTGCATGTTTGGTGTAGCCATCATGCCCGGCCTCAGGGTTTTTCCTCCTCAAGTGTTTCAGTCTCTCCACATGCCCCAAAAAACGCTGCCAGTCCACCACTGGTGACCACGGTAAATCTGCAGCCTCTTATGTGAACATGTACTCCCGTCCTCAATCAACACGAGCAGTGCTGTGAGCCACTCCAATCGACGCTAACCTGCTCACAGTCTCGTCCAGGAGCAAATCCATCCGTAGGTGGAACGGGCATGTTTAAAGCATTGCACGGACACACTAATTATGCAACTTCATTAAAGGAGAGAAGGATCGGTAATTCCCTGGATTATGGGATACCAGGATATCTGACTGCCGCAGTTATGTCTCGGTGTAAAATATGTGATCGTCAGCACAAATGCTTCATGTAGAAAACTACAAATGAACTATGCAAATGCAATAAATTAAACCTGTGATGAGGTGCATCCACATCTATCAATAGACTCCATTGACATGGTCATTGCTATCATTTACAGTGCGATCACGTTCAGGGCATAACACACACCCTTTAGCCGTTTAGCTTAAACCTGGACTAAATTTCTTCATCTCAATCAATCAAATCAGAAATGCATCCCTTTTTGCCATATTCACACTATACGGCCTAGGCTGCACGGCAATGACGAGACCAGTCTGGCTGATCTTTCTAACTATTTCTTAAGTAAATTCATTAAGGATTACAGCTCATTCTGACAGAGCTGAGTGACGGCATCACATGGCTTCATGTTAAGCTTGTCCACGTGACAGTTTAACTGGACTGAGCAGAAAGCTTAACGGTACTCTGTGAGCACAGACACTTTCTGAGCCGGTCTGTTTAAAGCCCACACTACGCTTAACCACCCCCATAATCATAACCCTCACGTGACAGACACAGATACTGTTCCACATGCAGCCTCTTACGCGAGCAGGTTCTCTTGTCCTCCTTCAGGGTGAATCCCTCGTGACACGTGCAGTGATAGGAGTCTTCACCGTTGACGCAGATGTGCTCACAGTCATGTCCAAGTGCGCAGGAGTCAAGACCTGGAACACGCAGGAGGTACAAGATGATGGGGTCGGTGAATCAAATGACCGGGTATTAAGGGTTGGTTCCGTTGCACGCAAGTTAATTTGGAATTCGCAACAATGGTATGCAAAACAGTTAGCAGAGTGCCTCTCAAGATTCAAGAATCAGCTCAAGACTCATCTTTTCAAGGAACACCCCATCTAAGTCATACAATCACTGACCTGTTCTGCCTTCTTCAGCCATCCCTTGGTTACGGTCTCCTAGCAACACTAGATGCTCATGTTGTTGCATTTGAATAGCTCTTCCACAGTTAACTTCTCATTTTCTTTTGTATTGTATGGCTATTTCTCCAGTTCTAACTTATACTTGCCACTAGTCACTCATCGGAAGCGTAGCCTAGCTGCACTGATTGCCGGGGTGGAGAGTCTGCCTCAATCGTACGTCCCTTTGGACAAAAGCTGCTGTTAAACAACAAAACAAATAAATGAAGATCCTGTATCACAGACCAGGATGGATGGATGGATGGAATGTACATTTTTTTGATTTGTCCCAATCCTACTTTGAATGTCACTACCGTCAGTATTCAGGCACTGTGCAGCACCATACACACCTGTGTGTTTACTGCAAAATGTCTCCCGAAACTTAGAGGTCAGCTTCTCGATGACACCATACGTCTCCACGTAGAAGACATGGTCATCGAGGGGCTGGCTGGCCATTAATCGCAGGGACCGCATATCAGCACGGTCCACCCCGATAGCGTAGATCTCGATCTTCGCAGCGCGGGCAGCAGCCGACACCTCCTCCACCTGGTCCTGGGGCCGCCCATCCGTCACAATGATGCCCACCTTGGAGATGCTGGTGGAGCGTGGCCGGGCACCCGACTCTTCGGTGAAGGCTTTCTCCATGGCCGTCTTGATGGCCAGCCCGGTCATGGTACCAGTTGAGAGCGGCTCGATCTGAGCCATGGCCTGCTTCAACTCTGCCTTGGTGAAGTGGTTCTTCAGAAGGAACTCAATCTGGACTGTGCTAGCATAGTTGACCACGGCCACCCGGGTGGCGTCCCGGCCTATCTCCAGTGTGTCCACCATGTCACTTATGAAGGTCTTGACCTTCTCGAATTCAGCAGGGCGAACACTCCGGGAGCTGTCGATGATGAAGACCAGGTCCAAAGGACGACTTTTGCAGTGCAACCCACCTGGTGGGCAAACAGGGGTAACACAATCGTAGACAAGTCAAATGCATTCCTAAACAGCCCATTACCCCCACCTTACGATTTGTTCTCATTTTCTGCTATTTTGACAAAATAAAACAATATATGTATGTAAAGAATAAATGGGACTGATGTTCTGTCTTATCTCTTCTTAGGACCAATCATGTCTGAAAAAGAACAGGATCTTCTTAAAGGTGCAACGTCCAAAAAATGTGGATGGCCTATTCCATCCAAGCAACAAAATCATAATTATGATTTTGGTCTGTGGTGTCCAGAATCAGACTTGATTCTTTTGCTTTCAGAATTCATGCAGGACACAATAAGTTTGAATTTTAGGTGACCCAGAAGACAATATATTCAACTTCAATCACATACAAGCAGGACAGTGAGACTGACTAAGGATCACTCGCAGAACCCAGTGGGTTTGACCGTGGATCACACGTAGAACATAGCTGGTATGATCATGGATCACTTGCAGAACCCAGTGGGTTTCACCGTGGATCGCACACAGGATGCAGTGAGTTCAAATCTGATGACATGCAACAGGTACTGTAAATTTTAGTTTAAATTCTGCAGCAAGACCTACAGAACAGCGCATACAATGAATTATTCTGTAATACTACTGAATAATTCCTCTGGTTTCAAGAGCTATAAAATTAACGACTGTCAGCAATGATTTTACGTCATGAAACAATTCCCGTACCGGCAAGACTGATGTGGTTCAGGGAAGAAGAACCTTTTGTCTCATCAAGAAATGGACTACCTGAAGGAACACTGATGGTTGTGGTGAGGTCACTTTGGGTACTGACCGGCTGCGTTGATAGAGGGGGGGCGGTGGACCGGTGGTACCTGACCGGCTCTGTTGATAGAGTGGGGGGCGGTGAATTGACGGTAAACCACAGGTGGGGCTGCAGGGAGGGGTGGAACGGGCCGGCGGTACGTGACGGGCGGTGAGATCTTCGGTGCTTGGTGGTAGTAGTGATAGCCATAAAACCTGTAATGACTGCCGTGTACTTTGGGCCACCATAAGGGAGAAGCGGAGGAGCAGCGATTAATGAACTGGCCGAAGCGATGGCGACGTACGGGCGGCCAGAATGACTTCGGTTTAAGGACCGTAACGAATGCTGAGGCTGGACCGTGAAACGGGGCCGATGTTACGGTGTCATGGGTGTCTTAAGCTGCAGGACGGGATTTTGGATCTTTGCGTTGTGTTACACATCATTTCAGCTAACGTCAATACTGCGGCGTGTTGTCAGATCATGATGATGATGATGATGATGATTGCAAATTGCAGGAATCCCAATCATTCTATCCATAATTGACTAAAATAACTTTCACAAACGACTACTATTGGGTTCAATAAATAAAACCAGTAAAAAAAAACCCTCATTATAATATAATAAGATAAAATAGTAATATAATAAGATAATATGATAGTGATATGATAAAATAATACAATAATAATATGATGGTACAATAATTTGATGTAATAATGATATGATAATGATATGATAATGTGATGATATGAGTCACGAGAGGCGACTTTCAACAGATACGAGGAGAAATTTTTGGAGTTTATAAAATATCACGGTGCTTTTTGACTTTTTTCGGGCTGGAACGCGCTTGAGCGATTCTGTGGAATCCCGTTTATGTCAATTTATGACTTTAATGTAGTAAGAAATCTACATGTCACATTAAACGAAGTTCACATGTCTCACATCATTACTAAAACTAGTCTAAGTTATATTGTACATCCCACAGTTAGATGAATCAACAGCAGCAGAAACTATTTAAAAGACTATTAAAGAATACATGCACATCAGGACCCTTGTGCCTCTAATTCTGATTATTATAATAAAGAGGATGGCTCCCCTACCTGCTGACCCGAGGCTGTGCTGCAGGTGATGTGACCTCAGGGCAGGTCCCCCCAGGTACCCGTCAAACCTGTAGCTTCCCTGCACCTCCAGCAGCAGGGCCCAGAGGTACAGGTAGGAGGCCAGACTTCTGCCGAAGGGGCTCATTCTCATCTGTGCCCGGGGTCGGACTGCCTGGGGCAGGCGGAGGGGTCACATTTAAAGACCACCGAACGGGACACGTGTGACGCTGGAATCCAATCCGGAGAGAGAAGCTGGGGGGGGGGATGAGTACCGTGTGGATGTGTAATGTCACCCATTTCATGATGAAGACCCCTATTATAGGGCGGCGGGGGCTGAGCTCCCAGCAGGCACTGAGATTTGCGGGTAACTTTGTGTAATTAATGTGATAATCGTGTGCTGTGTAAATGCAGTGTGTGTGTGTGTGTGTGTGTGTACAGCATAGTGTCCATCGTGGCTGCTTGGTACAGTGTGTGTGTCTTTCCTACCCCCGTGTTTGCGCTGATTTGCTGGACGGTAACACCTTTCCACTCCCTGCCTCCTCACAGTACAGTAGCAGGTTTCTGTGTAAATTACAGTACCAGGAGGCTGACAGATTTCATTCATTGCATGCGGACTTCTTGAGCGACGTATGAATTCCTAACACAACATAAAACAAGATGATCGTTTGGGTCTCAGTTCTTTCATCGCAGAGCAGAAACTTTCGGCTTCCTCTTCCTGCCTTGAGATCTCCGTAGGTTTGATGCATGACACAATAACGATCATATTTCCCAGCTGATTCCAGATGTGGGATGCTGCTGTCTGCTAGGCGTCTATTGCCGTGACAGAGAGCTCTGCTGAAAATGTCCCTGATGTCACATCTGGGCCCTTCATCCAAATTAGTCCAGTCATAGTGGACACCAGCTGACCCGCCACTGTCAAACTACTCATTTTCCCACGGGGATGAATCAAGCAGTTATTATAATAAACAAAAATGGCTTCATAATATGAACCATTTAACGAACAAGACTAGAAAAGGTAGATTTTGAAGGTTTTTTTGCAGGCTGGTTTCAGGAAACTGTATCGTTGAGTATTGCTGCCGACCTGTATATGAGGCGCGTGATAAATAAATTTAGGTTAAACAAAAAAAAAACAAAAACGTGCGCTGAAACTGTTTATACGGTCCATTCACCATCTCCGCGCTAGAGGGCGCTCTATCCGTAGACAATCGTCGCAGGCGAAAAGCAGAGGACGCAGTCGGCGGGCCTGCGGTGACACACTACCTTAGGTGTTTCTAAAGAATGTTTACTGAAACCATGAATTCAATCAGTCCGACATGAAGGCAGTTGCTTAGAGGAAAGACTTCGCCGGGCTGCGTATTTCTCAGCCGCAGACCTCAAGTCTGCAGAATAATGCATGCGTGTGCGCATACAGAGCAAAGCGTGCGGTTCGTGTTTGTGTGTGAGAGGCTGTTAAGGCATCTGCCTTTGATTTACACGTCTGTAAAAAGTTCGAAATGATCTCAGTTGCTTAAGAAACCATTTAAAGCAAACGCCAAAATCTGTGGTGTATTACAGATGGGTGCGTAGCTGAATCTTGTATCCTGCAATTTTTTTGCGGTATATTTTCAACAGACGACTGCAGACAGACCCCTGCTGGGAATTAACTGTGTGTGTTAAGAAGATCATGTCTTTCTGCTGCTAAAGTGTATCCATCCATGGGGTCCATGCTACCCAAGATAACGTTCAGCCCACTGTAGATCCCACAAAAGCCTCACCTGAGTCGCCTCACCTGGGTCCAGCCAAAGCATTCATAGGTACGTCTGTCAGGAACATCCCCACAGGCTCACGACACAGCCAGTAGAACTCACTGAGACATTTTGGTATTGCTGGGACAGAAGATGCAAGCAAACAGTAAGAGTTTAATTACATACACATAGTGTGGTCAGCACTGTTCCTGAATGACCACTTATTGAACATGATCTGGGATTAATTCGTGATTTTATACAACGTGACAGGTCTAGGTCCCAACAGTACTGACAATAAAAAGACTAAACTATCTGTTGAATTGCACAGATGGATCCAGGTGACAGACATCAGTGTGATTGCTTGGTAGTTGAGATGTCACATGGAGTGGAGGCACTCGTACCAAATTAAACCGCTGAGCAAGCAGAGAGCAAACAAACCATCATCTGTGATTTAAAGCATGTTTTCCTGTTCATCAAGCAGTAGAGGAGATGAATGCCTTCGAAGAGAATATTGCAAGGCCACCCAGATCATCTGCTGAAAACTGGCTGTTTTCATTTTATCAGCAAACATATCTATTACATTTTTTATATAACAATTTCACATAACCACTGTGTAATAAGTACTTTAACCCAGTAATGTCCTTATGAAGATAAAAGCTATGTTTTGTGTATAGACTTAATTGTATTTTTGTAAATGATGAAACCTTCAAACCTCTCTACAATGAAATGTCCTTCAGGGATAAAGACAAAACGTGGGACCGTGAAGTTTTGTGAACATTGAAAGCACACTCTGTTTTAATGTAAAATTAACACCACTAGTTATGCCGAGATGTGAGCTGTTAAGAGGATGGAAATTCAAAGGAGCAGACTGGTTAGTTTCCAGGGAACATCTTCAGATGGACACATGCCATTCCATCTTGTTCCCGGGGGTCCTAAAGTTAGGACACATGTAGAATTAAAATTAGGAACACATGTAGCTTGTTCAGTCGCTCAGTAAGACCTAAGCCTTCTGCTCAAGCTTAAACCACAGTTAGAACACACATGGTGAGGTCTGCACCAACCACAGTCTGTGAGGAGTTCGTCGAGGCACCCCCCCATCCTATCTATGTCACAGAGCCTATCAGAGGGTGGGTTAAGTCCACATGTAAACACCACATGGTCTGATCACTGGAGCCGGATTAAGGAGACTCTGAGGGTGCATAAGCTTAAGAACGAGGAGATGGGAAGAAAAAAAAAAACAGAATTAAGAGGAGCTCACTCAGTCACCACTGACACCCCCCCCCCAACACTTCTCTCCACATCCCTGGTAAAGTCATTGGGATCTTCATTCATGCTAAATTCTAATAGTCACAAATGAATACCTACTACTTTAGTCCCACTTACCCACACCTTATAACTTATCCTGCATATCCGTGTGGTCCTCAGCGAGGTGTAAACATCCATTCTAACCATCCATGCTTTCCTCCCCTCATGTCAGGATTGGGCGGATGGCTAGTTGACCTGAGACCTCCAGAGGTTTTTCCTTCTGAGGAGTCTTAGGTTCTGTCCTTGGTTGTCTTCCGGTCATCAGTGTGCATTGGAAATTACCACACACTCCTGTTAAGGGCCTCGGGGCAACGGTGCAGTGAAATGCACTATAGAAATATATTGAACTGATAGCTGGGCCACTAACAGGAGTGCTGAGAGAGAGCTTGACATTAGCAGAGTCCATTCAGACTGCAATTCGCGTGCAGGAATTCCAGGAAAACGGGATTAAAAGCCAGTCATGTGTGACAACACAGAAATAAGCAAAAGGGTGGAGCCAGCCGAGGGTGGTGTTCTCCTCCCCCACAAGAGATGTGCTGAAGTAAGGGGTGGAGCCAGCCGAGGGTGGTGTTCTCCTCCCCCACAAGAGATGTGCTGAAATAAGGGGTGGAACCAGCCGAGGGTGGTGTTCTCCTCCCCCACAAGAGATGTGCTGAAATAAGGGGTGGAGCCAGCACACAGTATATTATCCTGACAAGTACCATGAACGCGGTGATTTACGGTCGGTTTTTCAGGCCACACCACTGGTGATTCTGGGAAATGTAATACCAGGGCTGATTGCCAACACCCCCACCAATTAAAAGAGACCGAAGTGAAAAGTTTCATGAAGTTTCTTGGCTGGCATCAGAGGAAACGTATCAAAGACTCCGTGTCACCACCATCCCTGTCCGTTCACAGGTGCCAACGCACTTCCGTCGTTCTCTCGCACACATCACATGAGCACACCACAGAGCCATAGAAATCACAGTCTCTGGATGATTACAAATTTTTCTAAATGTTTATTGAAGCTGTGTCCACGAGGAACAGAACACGGCATACAGCATGGAAGCCATGACATTAAAATCCCACCCAGGCACCTGCTGCCCTGGATCATGCAAAGAATGCCCCCCATCCAAAGCCCCCCCAACCCCTGGTCCAGGGAGGAAAGAGGCAGAGAGACAGACACAAAGGCAGGTTAGGTGGAGGAAAGAAGTGCAAAGACTACTTAAAAGAAGACAATTAAATGGGGGCCCTCATGAAAATAAAGTCATTTGAAAGCAGAAAAATCAGTGGGGGGGGACAAAACACTACCAGTATTGATGAAAGATTATTATAAATACCTATAAATATTCACTTCACAAGAAGGTGCTCCTAAAAACAGACTGATGGTCAGCATTCAATGGTATTGGGATCCTTTTACTAAGATGTGAGAAACGTGAGGAGTGGAGAGAGAGAGAGAAAAGACAAGTGAAGACCCTCCCATCGTGATGGCCCCACCCTCTGAACGCCACCGGGCAGGGACGATTACAGGAGGTCAACACACACCCTCGGCTCCAGGAAAGAATGGCGACATTAGAAGACAAAGCTTGTCTCTGACTATGTACAGGCCTCGGAGTGGGCGGAACCTCAGGCTGGCATGTAGGGGGGCGGGGGATCCTTCTCAGGCATCTTCACTGCCATCTCGTACGTTGGCAGCACATACTGAGGGGGGAGAGAGAGAGAGAGAGAGAGAACATGTGAAGGCACACTCGACGGAGGTAGCCAACAAAAGAGAGTCCACGGCCCCCGAGAGTCCATCAGAACGTCACAGTACCTGGGGCGGCGTATCGAAGACCGGGTACACGGCGATTTCTGGCAGGTTCCGGTTGTTAATGTATTTGTAGCAGTTCCACACACAGCTGATCAGATAGGCCTGTGGGCACAGGGCAGAGCGCACACACACACACACACACACACACACACACACACACAAAGCAGCACTTTAACATTAAAGCTTATACTGCGGCTCAGCCTGAAGGCGAGAATGTGGAAACTCACAGCAAGTCCTCTGACCTACGCCGATGGCGGATTCACAGCTCAGTCTCGTTTTAAGAGCTGAGATGCTATGGGGCTTAACGCTTAGAATGAGGGAGGCATCTCAGTGACTTATCACACTAGGTGTGTGTATGAATTGGTGAGTGCGTGAGGGTCAAAAAAAAAAAAAAAAAAGGCAGCACCTTGAGGAAGATGAGGAAAGCGAAGAAGATGAGGACGATAAGCAGCAGACAGCTGGACTCCACTGACATCAGTCTATCTTTGTACGGGAAGTCGGGCTGTGGTAGGAAAAGCAGCCCAAAGAGGTAAGCAACCGGACTGAACCAATCATAAGTCAGGTATGGAGGGGGTGAACCAATCATACAAATGGCAGTTCTACGGCCCAACATCTTTCGACCATTATTCAACATGTAGGGTTTCCACACACCCACCCACCCACACACACACACCCACACGTGGATACACACCAACTGGTCAAGGTAGTCCTTAATCCGGGGCAGGTAGGTGAGAGAGCTGATGGCCACCAGGCAGCTCAGAGCAAAGTCAAACAGCTGGTAGCAGAAGAAGGGGATCAGCCATCCGTCCCGGTGCTACAGGGGCAAGAAACACATAGTCAATCTGGGACCGGCACCAAAGGACCACTCCATCCACCCCCCAGCCATCCTTGGGTCGACTACTCAACAGCTAAAACTTTCAAGACATGGCAACTGGTAAATCGCGCACACACACACAGTTTACTAATGATTAAAATCCCCAAGCAGCACACACCACCATCTCCCACAATACACTTGGGAGAAGAGGTTTCTGCTATTATAAATTGTTACTGACCTCTAAGTTTCTTTGGAGAAAAACATCCGGAAATCAAATGGAAGTCAAAGCAGAGAGAGAAAAGGGGTTTATGTAGACAAGCCCTCTAACAGAGGCAGGCACATCAAGGGTGTCTCAGTACTGGACAGACACTGAGAACAGATTTAACCCCAGAATCAGGAGGGAGGGTCCAGCACCAGACACCCGTCTCAAGCCTGATAATCCAACCAGGAAGCGAAGCTGATAATGGAAATGGAAAGGCTGTTCTGATGGGGGTGTGACTAAACACCTGTGGGACCGGTTAGCCTTCACTCGAGGTTATCATGGCTCCAAGACACGCACACACAACACACAACACACGTGCCTGTGAGTAACCAGACACGAGAGGACGTACTCTCCAAGCATCCAGATGTGACCGGGAGCTTCGCCGAGGGTGACAGGGCCATCTTAGCGGAGGAGAAAAGCCCTGTTCTCTCACGCTTCTTGACCTCAACCAAGACACCATGCTGCATAAGCATTTGACACAAACATGCACACATTCACACCGCCAAACCAAGAGGTCACATGTTAATCATGTTAATTAGCATCCTCCAAGCTAACTGGCTGATCAGCTTTGTCTCGACTGCTGGTCAACACAGTTTGCATATAATTATATCCGCCCGGCAACACAAAGCCATATGTTGTCCAGCCCTCATCGAGCCTAATATCAGTGTGGGAAATACCTCGTACTACATGGTACATCGGAAAGACGGAGAGGCCGTGAATCACCCATCCTAATGTCCTGTCTCACCACCTGGCCAGATGGGTGGGCAGAGGCGGAACGCTTACCGTGATGGCTCCGTAAACCATCATGGCGCTGATGGTGAACATCAGCAGGGAGATGGCGAATCCCACGCAGGCGTTTTCTGGAAAGAGGAGAGAAAGTGATGTTTAGGAGGGCAGACCCCCGCAGCACACAACAGCCAGAAAGCCAGCACCAATGTAGACCGGTTCCATCGCAGGATTGGCGGCAGAAGCAAAAAAAAAAAAAAAAACAGAAATAGAGCATCCAAGCCTCTGAAAATAGCCACACGATGCACCTCAAACACTTCAAGCAGCAATAACGTTCCTCATCTGTTCTTAATTCATGCGTTATTAAGTGGCCGCAGCCAGCTGCGAGTCATTCGAGAAGTCTATCAATTGACCAGAGTCCATCAAGCTCCATTCATGACTCCACAAAGAGACACGTTTATCTACCACTGGGCAGCTTCCAAGCCACTCTTGACTCCGGCAGAAGCTAATCTGTCTGGCTTCTCGAACCTGAGCCCCCTGGAGGGGGGGAGGGGGGCACACAGTCACTGCCCAGCGTAATTAAATGGCTGTGGGCTGCATCGATTTGCTGACAGAGGCCTTCTCAGGGCTGCCTTCCCCTTATCAGCGCTGCTAACAGACAGCTGTGGGCCACGTGAACACGGGGCCTGCGTCAAATGCCTCCCACTTTTTGTTAGCGGTCTCAGCAGCCATGGGGGCGGTGGCCCTGCAAAGAAGGCTTGCGGGAAAAGCTAATTTATCTCATAATCACAGGCGGATGCCGACATGTAGCCCGGAATTCTGAGGAAAATTAAGTGTAGCATATTGATGTGTGCAGCTCTGTTCAATCCCCTGTTCTCCATGCCAGAACATTTAATCATATGCCCATCTTCCAATTCTGGGGTATACTTGGGGATGGATGCCAGCCCAACACAGGACAGAAGCTGGAGTACCTGGATGAAACACACACACACACACACAGGCCTTGTGTGTGTGTGTGTGTGTGTGTGTGTGTGTGTGTGTGTGTATCACACCACTACAGACATCAAGCTCCTGTGAGAGAAACTGCTCTCTCTTAGCTCAGCTTCTTCATTTCCACTAGATCAATCTACTTTTCTGGACCATCTGTAGCAACTCAGAGGTTCTGTCCCGAAAAGCAGCTCCCCCCCTGCCTTAATGACACAAACAGTAACAGTGATGGGACAGAGCTTATTATTAATCCCAGCTTCAATATAAGACCCAGCCAAGCTGCTATAACCTACCACAAAAAGCCAATAGGAAGCCTCTATAATACACTGAACATTCAGAGTACTCGGGGTCACCCATGCCACACCTCAGGTAGCCTTAGTGTCAGAGCAACCGTTGCTATAACAAACAGGTGGGAGGAGAGAGGGGAGCGGGACATACCTGCCATCCTGTCCGAAGCGAAGTAGTGCTCAATGACCTCGTACTGCAGGTCCACAGTGGGCACGTTGTCAGGGTGGGTGACAGCCACAGTCAGCCAGATGCCCATCAATAGGTTCACCACCTGCAGAGAGGGGTGTCAGCCGTAAAACAAGAGCTTCTGCTTTCCTCTCATGGCCGCCCGAGGCGTTTTTCCGTGCGGTGTGCATCCTTATCGCAGCGGCCATCTATAAAGAGGAGCTATTCTGGGGAAAGGCCATGCAAGGCTGCAACAACATACCACATTAACACCATGAACTCCTGGGGAAAACGAGCTCACACGTGACACACGGGTGCTGCACCTTCATAGCTCATGCTTCATGAACCCAAGCCTTCATGCCTTCACATGTCCTATCAGATCAGAACAGGAACCCTGTCTGTTACAGATGGGATGACCTCAGCTACATGACCCGTGAAGCCAAGACCACCAAACGCCGCAGTCTCAACCCGAATGATGAGTTCACCACAGGAGGGCAGTTAGGTAACGTCATTCCCACTGTGGATTTAACTAAATCTGGGCGGTCTCTCCCTCAGGATCCACAAAGCTCATAACGATGTCACATCTGCTGAGAGTCACCTGAGATACTGGAACATTCCTAAACCAGCAGTGAGATATAGAGTGCTGCTCAGAGTATGGAAATATGCATCCTATATATTCAGATTTGAGAGAGCAAAGCCAAAACGTTCCATCGGATTTCACAACACTTGTCAAAAAATGCTTTTCTATGGTTGACCTTCTCCCCTGATGGCAAAAAACAGACCAAATCACAGTAAAGTGCCCATCTCCCTGGTTCACAGCAGACTGGACCAATGTGGCATATGGGCAAACATGGAGAGGTCTCTGTCTCCAGTGAAAAGAGGCTCCATTTCCTCATCAATAACTGTAATTGTCTGGCTCCTCCCAAGGTTTCTTCCTCTTGAGGGAGTTTTTCCTTACCTTTCCTTACCTCACCTTTGGCTTACTCTCTGGGGACTGTGGGCCCGGGACTATGTAAAGCGCTTTGTGACTGCGCTCTGTGTTAAAAGCGCTATATAAATAAAATTGAATTGCACCCCCACCCTCCCCGCTGTCCTCCCGAACGACGGTGTGAACAACATTCTACAACCTCTAAAACTTCAGGCCCTCTGCTAACACTCACAAAGTTACACCTAACACCATATAAACCCTAACTGTGATTAGAGAGGTTTTTGTCACTTTATAAATTCTACGACAACAAGGCATGGTATTTTGGCTCAACTTGTTCAAAGACAGAGGAATTACACAGCTGACTTTCCCCTACTAACATGCTTATCATTTTGCCAACACCTTACAGACCTATAGCTGGAAGGATTAGAGAAAAGCCCAAATTGAGCTCCAAGTCATCAGTGTGTGCCTGACGACGAGATCACAGTCGCCCTCTTCCAATTAGATGGGCAGTGCGCCACCGCCTGGCCACGAGATCACAGTCGCCCCCTTCCGATTAGACGGGCAGTGTGCCGTCGCCTGGCCACGAGATCACTGTCGCCCCCTTCCGATTAGATGGGCAGTGTGCCGTCGCCTGGCCACGAGATCACAGTCGCCCCCTTCCGCTTAGACGGGCAGTGCGCCGCCGCCTGGCCACGAGATCACAGTCGCCCCCTTCCGATTAGACGGGCAGTGTGCTGCAGAGACCCGGGCTCCTCGTGGCCATTGGCAGGGTTCTTCATACCAGGTCCATGTGCTTAGAGCCATGAGGAAACTTGAGCGCTAAAGTGTGTGTGTCTGAATGTGAGCAGGCACTGGCCACGTCCATCTCAATTTACACTTACAGCGCCTTTCACAACTCAGCTGCTCCAAGGCACTTAACAGGAGTGCGTGGTAATTACACACTTCCCCAGGACTGCATCGGTCTTCAGTTACAACAATAACTCAAAAGGACTGGCTGCATGTTGAAAAGGAATGATGCTCAGTGGTACGCAGTGCTCAATGCAGCACCGAAGCCTCCTCAATTCAGCATTTCCCCACTGATTCTGCAGAGGGGCGTACAGCAGGCACAGGTAGAGGAGAACAGAGTCGCCCTGCTGCATGATGCCTCTGGGGAGGGGACCGCACGTTCGCACGGGCCTTTGTCATTGAGGAAAAGATAAACACAAATAACAAACAAAAACAAACATTATGTAACACGTCAGCCAAGCTGAACGGAGGAGAAACACCCCACCTGGATCTGAGAATAGACCCTTACCAGCACCGCTGAGTAAACAGCATAATAATAATAATAATATAAATAACAACAATAACAACAACAATAATAATAATAATAATAATAATAATAATAATAATAATAATAACAACAACAAAGGAGAGACGGACGAGACACCAGCACAGACTCTGACATCCTTAAATCCCAGGCATTCCCGGATTAGGCATTTCTGGCTCATTTTCAAGTATGAAACGTCGCGTGAAAACGGCTCGTGACGGTGACGACGCGGCGGCGGCTTCCAGCACATTCGACCGCCTCCCCGCACCTACCATGTACCAGGTGCCCAGAATGATGGTCCCGTTCCGGACATGGCAACAGCCGCAGCACCGCGTCGAGTAGAAGCGGCTGCGACTAGCCTTCAGCTGCGCACCGTCGTCGATCTGCGGTAGAAACATCGCGCCCAGCGACGCCGAACGACGACCTCCGACGGCTGGCCGAGCCTGCTATGGCAGCTGAGGCGGCCGCGAAGTAAAAGAGCCTCAGAGGCCGACGGCCGAGACTGACGGCGGAGACAGCCAATGGCAGCAGCTCTGTGGAGCATTGAGCCCGGCCTTTGCGTTGACTGGCAAGTAGACGCACCAATTAAAATGTTTAAGCATCTATAATGACTAAAATGTTATTATGTCATACTTACAGAAATTCTGTCCAATAAGCGCCAAGAAATGAGGGGGCGGAATCTAAAGTAATGTTGATTGACAAAAACATGCGCGAATGAATGACAATGACATCTTTTTGTCGTCTTCATTGGTCGGCGAGTGATAATTATGTAAGAAACGGTTAAACTGGCCTGAGGTACACCAGTTACTGTTAAAAAATAAATAAATAAATAAAAACACCAGTTACTGTTATCTGATGTTTCAGCAACAGGCATGAAGTTGACTGGCATAGAGCCCGACCTGAAATCAATGTGTGCATTCATTTTCCGTCATGAAAAATGTTCCTGTGCAGAATCCTGAAGTGGGACGACGACTTGGCGTAGCTCCTGTCAGACTTGAACTCGTCTGTCAATACAGTAGCAGCCTTATGACGGGCACAGCTATGAAAAACGGACACCCTGAACGGTGACCACCCGGAGGAGAAACGGACACCCTGAACGGTGACCATCCGGAGGAGAAACGGACACCCTGAACGGTGACCAGCCAGAAGAGAAACGGACACCCTGAACGGTGACCA
>JAACJT020000021.1:16784729-16806172 GCA_009936485.2 Gymnarchus niloticus | reverse complement strand
AAGATCATGATGACCGAGTGTATGGACCCATCACGTCAAGATCATGATGACCGAGTGTATGGACCCATCACGTCAAGATCATGATGACCGAGTGTATGGACCCATCACGTCAAGTTCATGATGACCGAGTGTATGGACCCATCACGTCAAGTTCATGATGACCAAAGGCGCAAAAGCGAACTCCCACGGTATGAACAGTCGTGGGGTGCTCGGTCCCACGTCGTCTACGTCTCGTAGACGTCCGAAATTTTAACTAAAACCTAAAATGTCCTTAACTACGGGTAAGGGTGTCCAGGAATTTCTCGAACTGCAGCACGTAATCGGAGTATGGAGCTGGAAGGCTGATAAGAAGAGTTCATTCTGGAGTTTCACTTCACTTTAGAAAGGCGAACGTTGTTCGATCTACTAAAGATATGAACATTTAAAAGACGGACATGAAGTGGTGGCCGTTCACGCGACCAAACCTGAGAGACTAGGATGTGTGAGCTCGCGCTTCAAAAGCGGACTTCACTTTTAGTCCGTTAGTTTTTTTAAATAAAAACACGGTAAACACTGTACCAGATCATCGGCAATTCGGAGACGTGACACCGGGTTATGAAGTTCTGTGTTACCGCCAGACCCTAACCCGGGACCCGACACTCACCTGCCGTCACCCTATCGATCGCGTCCCCGGAGCCGGAGCGCCAGACGTCCCTTCGGTCCCGCCAAACTCGTCTCCCACTTGCAGGGTTTGTCGGCCCCCGAAAAAGACCGAAGGAATGAGAAACTCACCGAGAGGGCGGCAGGGATCCAAAGACCGCAGGCAAACAGCGCTATTAGAAGCCGCATCCCTCCTCGGCGTTGAGTTGATCTGGCCGAAAACGCGCTTTATCTGACAAGGACCAGCCACGTCTCGTCGACACGCTGTAATAGAGCCACACCGGCCCCGACAGCGGCAATAAAGATCAAATCTCCCCCCCCCCTCCCCGATGGCCCCTCCTGCTGCCCCATGGCCGCGAAATCAGCTTAGGTGAGTTTGAGAAAGGATCCACCCTCCGCCAAATTAGGGAACATCCGCTTTGGGGCCACAGGGGTAGCACGATTTGATAGGGCTGGTGCGCTGGCATCAGAAAAATACGCCTGCGACTCCTCACTTCAAAGAGAGATGTCCGGCGGTGACAGGGTGTCACTTCATCCCGGGATTCCTGAATGTACATGGAAATCTCAAAATGAAAGATGGAAACCACTGTGGTTCACGAAGAAGTTTACCTGCAAGTGAAGTATGGGATTTGTCCAAAATGCACACTACATACATTACTTTACATTATTGACATTACATTACTAACTGGGGGTGTCCAACGCAATAACTGACATTGCAAATGCTTTTCGACACTGAGGAAGGGGCTAGTCCTCTCTCCCAGCTATCACACATCATGAATGTGTGGATGGAATTTCCATAGTTTTTTTGGGGAAGTCAGCACAATGGGCTGTGACTATGCTGGTTCGTCTGTGCCTTAACAGTGCCCAGCCGAGTCATGGAAAATCTTTCAAGCACGAATTGATTACGGTCTTGTTAAGTAAAGAAGCGGCCTGAGCCTAGCGAGCAACAGTGACAAAGAAGGGTCTGATTTCCAGCCAATGTTTACAGTGCTTATAAGGCTATGCTGCCTCTTTTTAGTGTGTTTAATGATTGGAGCCGTAGTCTTGTCAGTGTTTCCTCTCATCAGTAGGGCATACAAATTTTCTTATGATATTTTCAAAGCAGGACTTGCTTTGCCCTTCATGTACTAGTGGGGAAGTGTGGGGGGTGAGGGTAGATTAAAAACTAGCTAAATGAAATTCAATATACAAGATGCTTTAGCACAATCCAGGGCGTGTATATATTGTACGTTTTGTTTTTTTTTTTTTTTTAACTGGCTGAAAGAATAGCAGGCGAGATGGGACAAAAAGGATGTTGCAGCACAACTCCCATGTCTCCTGCACCCCTTTAATGGCTGACCCCCCCCCCCCCACACACACACACACACACACACACACGTGCAGCTTTTTTGAGAAATCATGTCCCTGGCAGCCAGATGATCCGCTGATGTTCATTTGTCAGAGACCAGAGAGACTAATTGTTGTTAAAATGTTTGATGGTACAGGAGACAGACTGCGCGCTCAGAAGTCTCCTCACCCGGTGGCCTTTGTTTGTCATATATAAATAAATCACATCTGGATGTGCTGAGTGTAAGCAGATCCCCTTAGGCGACAAACATTTCCTGGTCTCACACTTTTGAGTAAGCTGATGGCAGGTTGAGTTTCCAGGGAAGTAACAGACTCTGCTGTTGTACCTTTAAGATATTGGACATGGAACCATGCAGATGTAGGCAGGAGCATAAACTAAAAGTGTGTTTAGCTTGGCACTGAAAGTACGTTATTCACCACCATCACGCTGAGCCTGGCACATGATGGCTGGTGGTGAGGCACCTCAACTGAAAGATGGGCTGGGTGGAGACAGAAACATCTCTGCAATCTTCACGCTCCCCACCTTCATCCCACCACTGCACCACTATGGCAACCTTTGAAAGCAGCACAGGCTTTCACATGATGTTGATGATGATGTTTCAGGTGAAATGCTCTAAATACGAGGAAAGGAATTAATTACTGTAATCCATGGTTAATTATCATGTCTAACCCAGGTCAGGAATGGCAGTTGGAAGATCTGGGTGGAATACCACCCAGGGTAATAAGGGACATGTTGCAGTACTCACAATTGTCCAGCTGGCAACAAAGTGGTCACACCATTCATTAAAATATTGGTCATGTTCAAAAGGAGGAGGCAAGAAAGATGAATTCTACTACATTCATCAGAATTTGGCTGTGCTCATGGTCCTCAGTCGGCGGGCCCTCCCAAGGCAGCCTTAGCTCCTACACCCCCCACCTTTAAGTAGGTCAGTCAGTGAGGCGGGACACCCTGCAGATCAGGTGCTGGAGAAAATTCATATTTACTGTTGCCTTCACTGAAACGTCACTACAGTCATCAAATCCCGGCTGCATCAACCTCAGCGGGAATGTCGCTTGTGGTAGGGGCCGGAATGCAACAGGGAGAAGCAGACGGACGACCGCAGTAAGGAAGTCATTAGTGGTTATCAGTGTATTTCCAAAGCGGCGTATGGGTTAGATCCAGGAGAAAGCTTTTGGGAAAAAGAGAATCTTGCTCAGACGGGCGGCTCCTGTTCTTGACTGTAAGAGAATAATCACTTACAAGGAATGCTTTTAAAATCATTTAACTCTGGACAGATGGTCTCCTAACTCCACTCATTAACGGGACTGAAGTTTTGAGAAAGGTGACCTCATGTGCCATGGGCTCTGGGCGCCAGCCAAACGTGGCCTTGGCTTCAGTGTAGATTTTTTGGGAAGGCCTGTCAATGTTTGCATGACCAGGAAATACGAAAGTGCTTTATTTATTTTAAGATAACCTAGGCCTTCCTTGGCAAGAGGCGTCCAGAAATGCAACATGGCATGAAGATAGAGACACTGAGCGTGGAAAAACACAAACATTACAGCAGCATGAAGTTAAAGCAGACTCAGAGGTCTGAGAAATCTCGGGCTCTCATTGTGGCTTTCCAGTGCAGACCACAGTCACTCTTGTTAGGGAGAAGTAGTGACTGTAACAGCCTCTGTGTCGGCCTCCACGTCTAGTTCTGCTGATTCGGTCAAGGCCGGTGAATCCACAGACACACCGGTGCTGAGAGCTGTTTCAGGAACATGCCAGCTGTTTGTGGGAGTCATCCACCCGATGGGACTCCAATTCCCATGATTCTTGACCAGTTCTGCCACTCATGTCCTATCCACCTGGAGTCCACAGGAACACAGCTCGTGCATATGCACAGCAGGTGAACATACGCAGCTGACCTCACCTACCCAGGTCTGTACTCCTCTTCATGTAGAAACTGCAGTGAAATGTCATCATTGACAAAACCTGTTTAATAAACACAGCCAAGCTGCTGTTTCTTTGGTCAGGCAGCAGGTACGTCAATCAACCAGTACCCAGTATCTGCCAGGACAGCTGTCGCTAAAGCATCTCAGCCACTCCAGTTCATGCCCATCTACACCTGTGGATGACTAACGGCCTTGTAATCGATTTATTGCTCAAAGTGAGGGTATTCTTGTTTTCCACTCCAGCATCTATTTCATCAATGTGTCCTCACCCAATCTTGGATGTATCTATTCTTGGGGACCAGTGAAGTTTTAATGGTGGGGTTACTGGGACACTGGCGTAACGTTCGTAAAGTCATACTGAACACCGTTTCAACACCACAGGCTGAGAGTTTCAAACTTAAGAGAAGAAAGATGAATGGAAGTCAGAAGTCACTGTGGTAGCTAAGGTCTGTCCTGTAGCCCAATGACTGCTGCTGGTACTGGAACTGTTCAGTTAAATATATCCTGCTGTATTAAGAGTGAGGCAGTGAAGAAAGGATTTCATAAAATGAGGTGGCTATGTTTTATTAGAATGTGTTTATACATGTCTGACAGAAGTCTGGCACACTTAGGAGTCAAACTGAAAAATAAGCAGGTCCTCCAAGGACGCTCAAGCAGCCCACTGATACAATGTTAAGAGCTGTAGCCAATCAGAGGCTTGGACAGCGATAGGTTGTTCAAAGTCTCGGGCTCAAGGCTGCCCCCGTCAGGCTGAGAGGGGTAGGACTATTCCTTCCTACCGAGATGACCCATGCAGCAAGCCCAGCCCTGCTCTCTCACAGGACCACGGCACACCCTCAGACTTGGGACCTCCCAGCCAGCAACAGGATTGGCAGGAGCAAGGCTGTCAGTGACTGACAGCCAAGTGGTCAACAGGGAATGAAGCGGGGGGATTAAGAGTGGCAGGGCCACAGCTCTCTACAGTGTTTGTTTAGGGTCTGTGCCATTTCCTCCAGTGAGTCACCCCCAGCCACACAAAGGGTAGGGGACCACTAGGTTCAGGGTCAGCAGCCAGGCCCATCAAACAGCATCGCTCAGAGGGACCCTTCACTTTCCCGTCCTCGGCTTTATAACCCAGCACGACAGACACAAGGACATGCCGAACAGGGCGTGTGGAAAACCTTCACCATGGAGTATTAACTAAGACCAGGGCCCTGATGGAAAGCTTGTGACCCACCAAGGTGGCCTGGCTGAAGGTTACATTCCTATCCCAGAGTGGGGATTGTGCTGGAAACATCTGACCACTCTGAACCACAGAGCTAGGGAGGACGGGCAGATCGTCATTGCCACTGGGATAGGACCCACAGTACACTTGCTTTAAGCTGGGAGAGTGGGTGGAATAAATGGAATAAGCCTGTCAGTGATCAACAGCATCTGTTAATCCCCCTCCCGCATGGGTTTCAAAGACTTGTCGCCCCATCACTCCGAGCTTGGGCGCCTGGGTCATACAGAACTTCAAGTAGAAGATGATTAGTTAGGGATAGCCAACACAAACAATCTCTCCACCCTCAGAGGAATTGCCACCTCCAGCCATTACAATACTGCTGGAAGATGGCTGCACTGAAAGGAATAGGATCTGACACACTGATGAAACAAGGATGGCAGCAGCTTCTGGCCAAGCCAAGTACTGAGGATGGCCAGGTATCACCACTGATACAACCCAGCAAAGCACAGAGAACCAAACCTGGACCAGCTAAACATCACAACATGGGGGGGGTAAAAAAAAAAAAAAAAAAAAAAAAAAGTGGTTGGAATTCTGATCAGAAAATGTGATCAAGGCTCTCCACACAGAGAGACCATCTGATCAGGTCCTTTTAAGATCCAATACCCTATAGAGCTTTACCCAGAGACACCAAACCTCCTGTGCTGCGTACTGAAGGTTGTCAAGGAAACAAAACAGGATTCCGAAACAATGGTGGAGCTAAAATCGCATGCAAGAGTGAAGGTGAATGACAACTGATGTGGGAGGAGCTGCCCAACCGGCACTGGGACATTTCTGAAGATATGAACATAATGTTCAAATGAGACAAAGGTAAAACCCCAAACACCTCTACTGTCCCTCGGTGGCATCTCTCTGAAATCGGAGGACCTCTATCTCTCTCACACACACACACACACACACACACACGACGCTAGAAATGCTCATCTCACAAATAAGAGGCACAGAGAAAGGCAGCAGGCCACAGGAGCCAAAGAACAGAACCCAGATTTCAAAATATATTCAGAGTCCAACATTACAAAGGATTGTTTAATTGTACAGTCACAATTCTGCCTGGGGGGAGGGGGTGAAATTCTTAATTGAATTTACTTCTGTAAATGTACATAAGGCAGCTGAAAATGTACATCACTTCAGATAGTGTTACAACCTCATATGTTCAGATGTATAATTGACAATATCTTACAAGTTTGGTGTCCCAAAATACAGCACTCTTCAGTACAAAAAAAGCCTGCCAAATCTCTAAAGTAACCAGGGAACAAGTGTGATACTTGGTACACAAAGTTTACTGTAAAACGTTTCCAAAATCTCAATATGAAGAGTATTTGACAGCTGTTTAGTACAAAGACTTTCCAACAGGTAAGAAAGCCGTCAGATTGTGAAGCCATATAAAGGTTTAAAAATCACTCTTGTTCAAAAGAAATGTACAGTTTACACTATATGCAAAGGGGAAAGGAGGTGGTGAATGAATATACACTAAAATTCAAATTTCAGCTTCTCTCCAAAAGGGTAAAAGACATGACATTTACAGCATTGAGGTTTACAAATGTACAACTGTACAGACAATGTAAGCTCCACTAGCAAGTCAGCAAGGCTTATGAACATTGAGACACGATCCTAATTCAAAACTGGAAAATTACAACTATGCGTTGATTACACACCTACTACATTTATATAAACAAAAAAGCTATCATGCATGCCATACAAAACAGGCTATCAGGGTTTACCTACTGATGGCCACCATTCAGGATTACATTATAGTATATTATAATATTCCATAAATATTAATACAGCATTATAATATAATATAATGTTTCAAAGAAAGAAGCCAAGGCCCTCATTCCTAATGTTGGGATGACTAAGGCTGACACCCCCCCCCGGAGTGAGGACAGCTGTTTGCTGTTAACGGGACGAAGCTCTGACACCACCCGCCCTCCACACAAATGTCACGAGTTCCTGCCCACCACCGGACCCCACCGTGAAATATTTACTTATATACAAAGCTGATATACAGGATGCTAAATTATATCTGAAAAACAAGTGTGTATTTATATATTTATATATTTATATATATATAGGGCAGTGTTCATCTCAAAGCTACTATTGTAGACAAACTAGATGAAACCATATTAAAAAATCATTTACATAATGGAAGCTTCTGTCAGGTGAAAACATTTAAACCACCAAAACACGACCTACTCTATATACACACTACCATCCACGTGAGTGCCTTCCGGGAAGAGCGTGCTGCACACACTCACGGATGCGGCACCGTGCTGCCCCTTATATACACACGCACTGTTTAAACTGAATTTCACAGGCCTTCGCGGCAAAACCGTGCAATGCTAACTGAAAGGAATGACAGAAACTAGCAAATAAGGTACTGAAGACAGCTGAATTTCAGGCTCTCCTTTCAACTGAAACATCTAAACGGCTTCCCATCGCTGCTGAATTATGCTTCAGCCGTAGTTTAACTATGGCTAAAAAAAAGCAAAGCTAAAACCTGAAACTCCTTCAGGTAAGCGCTACTGCCCCCTTGTGGGGCTGCACACTAATGCAAACAAATGGCTCGTCTCCCCATTAAAACTGCTGAGGAAAGACCCCAGTGGGATCTAATATATATAATTAGTTGTGCTGAACTGCCAGAATCCTTAACAAGTCACTTGCTGGTATAAGAATGCTGAACTTCAATTTAAAAACTACCCATATTTTATACAGCGAATTTACAAGGTAAAAATTTACAAAATTTGACAACCAGTTTTGATACAATTCATATACAAGCATTCTGTGCTTTCCCCAGCTCTGTGACCTGACAGCTCTGCACGTGGCAGTCCTCCAGGCCACAAGGCAGCACTGCTCAGCAGGTGGAAGAGTATGGGGCCTACGTCATGGGGTCGGGGTGGGCAGGCAGGCATCACAGCATAGTCAGGCGAAGTTGACTTTTGGTCGTTCTTTTCAGGATGGCGGCGTCAGAGGGCTCTCCTCCCCTGGGGGTGGTGGTGGGGCTTTACTGGGATGACTGTGGGGCCCACAGGCCAGGAATCCGCTGACATGGGGGGGGGGGGGGGGTTGGGCTGCCTACATCAGCCCGTTGGCTGGGACCCCAATGGGACCAAGATCTGCACTGCTCTTCATGTAGTACTTTTCCAGCTTGGCCAAGATGTGTTTTCCATACGTGTACTTGCGCAAGGTGGCGATGTGCGGCCGGATCTACCAGGACACAGACAGGAACAAGTCAAGTCTAGGGCAGCAAGCAGGCACGGAAGCAGGCAAAGTTAACCCATCTTAAGGCGTTAACTCAGAACACCAGCAGATGAAGCATTTTGAGTTCTGCCTCCCCATCGAAATTGCTGAAGACTGACGCCTGCAGGCCACAAGTGGACACTGCTTGGCATGTGGAAGAGTAAAGGGCCTACGTCATGGAGGGTCAGGGCGCTACATGACACCGACGGTTGGTGCAACCGAGACCAACTCTGGCAATGGGTGAAACTCAGCATCTATAACCAGCAAGAGCTCAGGATTGGCCATGATTCCGCAGTAACACACAGCCATTCTGGCTGGCACATACCTTGTGCATAATTATCTTGCGCTGTGCCGGCTCGGCCATGTCGATCATCTTCTGCACTACGTAATTAGCATACTGGTCCTTCATCATGCTGTAGAGGGCGCTGTGTGGGCCGTCATTCTGGCAGCACACCTCGTCGATGAGCAGGGCACGCTCTGCGCGGGACGAGTGCGTCACACACTTCTCAACCACATTGCTGGGGACGGAGGAAGTTAAAGCTGCAGTTTAAACTGGAGAGGATCCCAGGTTACATGGTCAACCAGCAGCTCTTCCAATGGGTACCCCGCCACTCCCACCTCTCACCTGGCAAACTTGTGCTGGCTCAGAGCCAGGACCTTCCCCCGGATTTCGGCCACAATCTTGCTCTTGTCCTCAGTGCGGCCGTGCTCCAGGACGTGCTGGATGACATAGTTGCCATATTGGTCCTGTAGATCAAGGCAGCCAACATGACGTCCTGCTCAGAGAATCCACAGCCAGGCCCGTTTCATAGAGACACACAGACAGACAGACGGACGAGCTCACAGAGATCATCCCGTCCCCGGAAAACAGTCGCATGCAGACAACGGTTACAGCGGCGGCCAGCTCTTCCCCACCACAAACATTTGGATGAAATGGCGGGAACCCTTCAGAAAACCATCCAGGCCCGTAACAGCAGAACCCAGAACGGCCCATGTTTGACCCACCTGTCAGCCACACAGGTGACCCCAGGCCAAATGTCTTGGCACATCGAAAAACCATGGAGGACGCTGAGCACACCTGTCTCAATAACGAACACCCACTACAATATTGCAGGGAATTTGATTCAAATTATCCTAAAGCTACTACCCAAATACTGACTAACCCATGTACAGTAATTAGTGATATTGGCTGAACCATGACATGGCGATTTTTTAAAATTGATGAACTTCAATGCCTGTTTCAGCAGGCAGCATTACTACTGCTTAAAGCAGAAAATGACTGACCCAGAAAGGCTATACCAGCTTGGGGAACTGGTGGCCTGAGCAAAGTGTACACATAGGAGGCCTCTGGAGGGCGCCACCGCCCATACCCAAATGTCTGTGGTTTGGAACATGTGCAACCAAGAAGAATCTTTGGAGAAGTAAACTCTCGCCTTTTTTTTTTCCCTCTTTTAAGCTACCATCTAAAGCTTTGCAAGATCTCAGAGCATTTTTTTGTTTGCTACAACAACATGGACCAACTCAGATCAGAACACGCCGTTCATGTTTGGTATGGGATCAATCAAGTATCGATAAGCACATTTATAGATGCCGATTATCTCAACAAACGGGCTTGTCAGAGGTGAACACGAATGAGCAACTCAAAAATAAAAAGCTAATAACATTACTAATGGGATTGGGGGTGGGGGTTTCCATACAGTTAGCAGTAGCCGCAAGCCTGTGAACCCGGTCCGCACGTCATGTGGTCATGAGTGCACCAAATGTACTTTGAGGAGGGGTAGGGAGCAGTCAAGCTGAACGCTAGGCCATGTTGCCGTCTCAAACGTCACAAATGCTCTGGCCTCAGCTTCTACGCATGGAGCACTGAGAAGAGACTGATCAGAGGAGAGGGAGGAAGCAGGACGAAGGGGATAGCTGACCTTGAAGAGAGCATCGCTCGGCACTCTATAAAAAGTTTTGGGGGTCATCTCCAATGACACGCCTTGATATTTCTAGATGGAATAAGGGGGTGGGGGTGTTTTCATAAGCATCACAATGGGTCGTCCATGAACACGTCATCACATCACCACACAATGTTGGGCATGCAGGTACACAGCGGTGCTACAGGTTTAACGTCAACTCAGGCATGCGTGAATGGGAGCCTTGGAGGGGTAGGGCATGGAATACCAGAGCAAAGGCTGACGTGCACCATGGGTCCCTCCACCCACATCCGTCAACACCACCTCCCACCGGGGACTCGCCTTAAGCGGCCGTACAGACATCCAGCCATCAGGACAGCTCAACACACTAACATTTAATCCAGTAAAGGGTAAGCATTTGTACATGCTGAAGTAAAACAGCATGTGGTGACATTCCCACAGAAGCTTTCTACCCAGGAAGGAAAAAAAAAGACCCACTGGCAAAGACCCGGAAGGGGAGGGCGTCCGAGCACAGCTAGGCCGCGCTAAGACCTGGGACTCGCCTGCCGACACTCACCTGGACAAGCTGCTCCGTGTGCTGGTGCAGCTCCTCCAGGATGGGCAGGGTCTGCTCCTGGGTACAGTGTTCGAGGATCCGCTGTATCACCCTGCAGCCGTACGGGTGGGTCGACAGCGCAAACACCTGGAGAGGGCAGGTAGGTTGGCGTGCGTTCTCAAACGGAGGATTCTCGTCGCCACGGCGCAGCGGGGAGGGGGGGGGCTCACCTGGCCCTTGAAGGCGTCGATGATGAACTGCAGGGCCTGTGGTTGGACACACTCGATGCACTTCTGCACCACGTGGTTCCCGTTCTGGTCCTTCACGCACTTCAGCACGTGTCCATCCAGCTCACGCACCATCTCGCTCTGCGTGGAGAGGGAGCGCGCAGGAAGGCGCGCAAACAGAGGGGCAGGGCTCAGCACGTGCAGTTGAGCGCACACCGCGAGCCAGCGTGCCTTGCGGACAGGCGTCCGAAGACGGCAGCTTGAAGGGGACGTCGTCCCCGACAGGCAAAAACTCAGCATGCTTGCTACGTTCCTAGGCTGAACCATTAATGAAAGTACTGGCTATGCATTGCTGAATCTCTGGTTAAAGCCATTTGTCCAGCGTTAAGCTTAAAACATCCAGTTTTAACCTTAAGCTCAGGAAAGCAGACCTGAAACGCCAGGACATGCTCAGCTGTTGGACTACGTCGGCGTAAGAGGGCAAGAAAGGGGCTCCAACTTACGATTACCTGCTGCTCGGACGAGATGGACTCCAGGGCCTTCTGGATCACGCGGCAGCCGTACATCTGCAGAGCCAGCGGCAGCACGTGGCCCCGGATCCGAGATGCCAAAGCCAATTTCTGGTCCATACTGCCAAACTGCGGGGGAGCGGAAGGGACACGGACAATATCAGCCATGGAAGTCTTAGCAGAACTCAGCATGGAACCAAACGAGCCCCAGGATGCCGGGGAGGACGTCTTGGTGTTGGAGAAGGGACCACCCAAGGCACGCCCACCTCAAAGAACTTCTGGATGACGTAATTCCCGAAGACGTCGGTCATCAGCTGATAGGCGGCCTGCAGGATCTCGCTGAACACCATCTGCCTCTCTGCAGGTGTGGCACGCTCCAGTTTCTGCTGGATGAACCTGCAGGGCACCGGGAGGCATCAGGACCCTTTACCCAGACTGCTAGGGAGGGGAGTCACACCATAGGAATGACCCTGACATCTCTGACATCAATTATACCCGTTACCACCTGGGACCCGAATCTAGGCCGGCTGTACCTGGAGCCGTGCTGGTCCTGGGAGAACTCCACGATGTGTCCTGCCAGGTCGCGCAACTGCAAGTTGGGGAAGCGGTTGTTGCGGAAATCCTCCAGCAGCCGGCTACGTCCCGAGGGCATGACGTCGGAGCGGCCGTAGCGCAGGCGAGATGGCGGGAACAGCTGGCTGCTAGAGCCGAACAGGCTGGAGGCTCCGCCCCCACCACGGTACTTGGCCTCTGCTCCCGGGGCTGCCGAGATGTAACGGCCACTGCCATTGGTCAGACCACCTGCACACGGGGAGGAGCACCGTCAGGCATAATAGCCATAATCACCAAAAATCCACTGGCCTGTCACGTCACACAAGTAGCGGTTGTATCACGACACACCCCCACCCCCAAAAATGCCATCTTGACCCCACATACCCAGGTGGAGGCTGGAGGAAGAACCATGAGAGGACAGAGATGGGGGCGGGGTCAGGGAGTGGTTGGGTGTCTGGCTGGGCAGGGGCATCCCGATGGGGCTGGGGGACGAGGAGAAGCCCAGGCTGTTGAAGAAGGGCTGGCCGATGGGCGTCAGACTGCTCCCACTACGCTTGTAGAGGTCCGAGCCAGCAGACAAGGAGTCCCTGCGGGGGGCGCTGTTGCTGCCTGAGCTGGCCACTGGGGCAAAGACGGGGGGGAACCCCCACACATGGCGTCGGAAAACAAAGGAGAAGAAAACAATGGCGGGCGGCGATGGGGAGGGCACTCACCCGAGGAGCCAAAAGCGCCGAGGGCAGAGCCGATGGCCGCACCGAGGGAGCCGGCACCGCCGAAGCCCAGAGATGAGCTGACGGGTGGCGCGGCAGCAGCCGGGCCGTGCGAGAAGAGCGAGCTGCTCTGGGAGCTTGGCGCCACCGAGCCGCCGCCGTAGAACGAGCTGGATGGCACGCTGGCACTAGGGTGCGCCGTGGGTTGCTGCTGTGGGGGCGGCTGTTGCGGCTGTTGCTGCTGCTGGGCGCCCAGGGGCCGGAAGAGACCATTGGCTGCGGCCGGCAGGCTGGTTCCCGAGCCGGAGGCAGAGGCTGCAGCGGCTGGGCGTGCGGTACGAGCCAGGGGGGTGTGAGCCAACGTGCAACCCACCGCCGCAGCTATGACCCCACAGACACCAAGACAAGGCCTGTGACACCTGGAACTCACCTGCCTGAGCAGCTGCCGGATTTATCAGCACTGGTGTCTGCACCAGCCGAACGGGGCCACTCAGACCTGTTCGGGCTCCGGGGCCCATCACGAGGGCCCCAGTCTGGTCATAGTAGGCAGCTGGAGCCAGTACCTGGTAACCTGGAGAAAAGCCAATGCACACAACATGAGGACTTGCCTCTTCACCTGGCCAGAACTTGGGAACCCCCTCTGGGATAGAGGGAGGCTCACCTTGTACACCCGTGGGAAGACCCTGCCCGAATGCCAGCGTGGGGTTGCCAGCTGCCAAAGACTCCTGCTGATTCTGCTGACCCTGGCCGGGAGTTAGGGGACGCTGACTGGCCCCAGTACGCATCACCTGTGAAGGGTTTACACAGTGAGACGGACACACGGCTCACTTTGCATTGTGTGACCACAAGGGGGCAGCATTTCCACACACTATAGAAAGACTTTCATAAGAGGGATAGTCATGGATCAGGGTGTCTGGGGGTGTCCGTGAACTGTCAGGAGATGCTGTATTAGTCAAACAGCATTATATGGACCACCACTCTGAGCGACGAGGTAAACACAGGACTGATCAAGCCTCACCACAGATTAGGTCTGACAGCTGCTCTAATGGCCATACACTGGAGTGGGGGGACACCTCGGTTCCTATCTCCCAAAACATTCCTGATAAGATCAGACCAAAGTTGAGGCCGGCAAAACCTTGGTGGTGACCAAATCAGATTGGTCAGGAGGCAGTACCTGTTGCTGGCCCTGCCCCTGGCTGGCTGCTTGCTGGTTGGTTGAGCTGTTGGCTGCTGCAGCAGCTGCCTGCTGCTGGAAGAGGTTCGCAGGATACACACCCCAGGGCACGCTGTAGTACTGTGGGGGCACCACTGCTGGACCTGGGGAGGGGGGCATCATTCAAGGACAGGGTCTTAGAACAAGATGTCCTCAAACCTTGAATGGGTTAGCAGCTATTTTAAGCGCTAGGTTAAACAAGTCTCAGGAAACACAGAGAAGGACAGACCAAGGTCACCTGCAAGCGTGGCTGCAGCGGCCAACCCCGCAGCGGTGTAGGGGTCTGTCCCCGGGGGCGCGGTGCTGATGATGTACGGGTTGGGCATGAAGGCAGCGGGGGCGAGGCCTGCTGAAAACACACCTGCTGTCAATGGGATGCGAGGCCCTCAAAGCAGGCCGGCCTAGGAGGATCTCTGGAACCCGCACCACGCTCACCAATGTGTTGCTGCTGGGCTGCTGCCAGGGCGTACTGCTGCTGCACAGCCAGGTGGCCGGGCCTCTGGAAGAGCTGGGGTCAGAGAGGGGAGGCTCTCAGACAAGGGGCCTCACAGACACGCCCCCCGACCGCCCACACCGTATGGACAGCAGATACCTGCTGCTGGGAGTTGTAGTCAAACAGGCCCACGGGCGCTCCAGAAGAATCCATCTGCACCTGGTTACCAGCATAGTCAAACTGCAGCGACTCCAGGCCCACCGGCTCCATGCCATCCATCCCTGGGGCTTCCTGGTTCTGGAACTCCTCGGCGGGGGCCTTGCCGACAGCCTGGCCAGGGTGCTGGTGTTGGCCCAGCATCTCTGGGCCCGGCTGCCCAGAGCTCAGTCTCTCCGCCACCTCGGTGGGGGAGGCCTGCCGGCTGCCAGGGGTGCGACTGTGTGGCCCAAACAGTCACAGCATGGTTCAACATGCTTAGTCTTTCTGAAGACGTCGCAGTACAGAATAACCCCGATCAGGGTTATCCCGACACCAGAATCCCAAGGACGAGCCAGCACTTCTGCACAATGTTCTTTTAGACTACTTCACATTCCAACAAGAATCCACAGACAACCCCAAGCCAGATGTGACAGGGTCACAACCCAGCAGTGTGAAGGCTATGATACAGTTAAGCAGCTATTCCATCACTTAAGGCACCACGGAGAACAGAATAACCACCTACGAAATTGGGATCAGTCTGCATTCTCCACACACTCAGCAGAGGGGATGACTCACTTGAAGTCCTTGCAGTCACCCTCCATGCCGTTGGCCAGTCCACGGCCACCTGCTTTGGCCACGTCCTCTGCCTCTCCTTGACTCAGCTCTCGGCTCTTGTCCTCTTCGAAGGACGATGGCTTGTCCTTGGAGTGGCCTTTCTCGACAGCTTCTGGGCCCGCGTCACCGGTGCCCTGCAAACAGAGAGAGGTCAAGACCTCCAGAGACAGCCGGAAGATGGCCTAATCGTTTACTGTCGCTCTTGAAGGGCGTTAAACCAGTAGTCAACTTTGGTCGGCAGTGAAACCCAACTGTGGATGAGAATGTTCACTTTATGGTGGATGTTCAGAGGCCAGGCTTAGACGGCGCCACGTACATAGGGCCTCTTCCCGTAACGGCTGTCCAGCTTGTCCCCGGGAGAGGAGCTCAGGACGTACTCCACCATGCTCACACCCAGGCCACCACTCTCAGACCGAGGTGACAACACCGAGTTCACCTCACTGTTGCCATGGAAGCCGTGCCCAGGCCGAGCCCGCTGTACCATGATGGGCTGGGACATCGAGTGATCTGGGGGAAGATGAGACCAAAGACAGACAGGCATGAGGAATCGTGAAAACCTTCGGTCCATCCTTCAGGCCGTTTTGCTGAACGCCCATCAGGTCCTAGTAGAAAACCACATTGACATCCATGTGCCCAGAACACAGACAGGTGACCAGTGAGGAGGTGCAGAGTGACTGAGATCACCAGGGGGCACTCACACCACAATAGGTCTGCCTGAGGGAGGATAGACGGACGGTGGCAGACTTACGGGAAGCCCCCCAGGCATTCTCTCGCCAGTCTTCTCCCAGGAAGATCCCCTTCTGACTGTCCTTGGCCGAATCGTCAGAGCCCCAGATTTTCTTTGTGGGCAGCAGCTGTAAACAGTAATCTGTGGCTAAGCAGAGCAGCTCCAGGACACGTGCATCCAAACCATCACAGTTAAGCGTGGGGTGGGTCGTGTTTAAAGGCTACCTTTAATTCCAGCGTGTGTCTTTTTCTTAAATTGAGTGTAAGCCCCATGCAGTGTGTCAGCTCACCTCGCCCATTCCTCGGGACTCCAATGCCAGGGCCTGGAAATCGTGGTTCATCTCATCTACAGACCGCACCTGCACAGGAAATGTAGCTTTCATAGTGATTCTGCACAGCGATGGTCGGCATGGTGACCAATAACGCTGCTTTCTGCAGTCGCACCCAAGAGAGGAAACGAGCGTCACGTCTGTAAGTACCCACCCAGGAGCCAGAGAGAAAGGGACAGCCTAGCAGCTATCGGAGACAAACAATGGCAGAGAGCGCAACCTGAAGCCATTCTGATTTCGTTAGCATAGTCAAAGGCCCAAAAGGTACTGCTGAGAGGCTTTCAGTGGAGATTTCCAAATCACTTCCACAATACAAGGGCATATGCCCTCCACTGCTCACTTAAAGGCCTTGGCCCTTTGGAAACTTAATACAGTGGGAACAGGCAAGCCAACCAGGCCAAAATTCACCCATTTATTCTGTATCAGCTATCAGGGCCTGAGTGAGCGAGCTGTTCCCACTATATCGCGACGAGAACTCAGGGCACTAGGCCCCTGAAGATGCCCAGCAAGGAAGCACACCGACAAGCAGTTAAGGTAACAATAGTGTGGCACAGAGGCACTTCTGAGATAATACGCCCAGTCACTAATCACTGTCAACGACCTTTGTGTGCTATTCGACACCCACCCCCACATTTTTTAGCTCGCACTTCCTGTTGACATTCTTTGAAAAGTGAAAGGGAGAGAGAGGCAGACAGACTCATCCGTGGTCAGGTATGAGCGAGATGAACAGAGTGTGACTACGATGGGCCACATGTTGGCACCATGTGGCCAACACAGGGCTGGTCTCTCGGCAACAGAAATGTATGACAGTGGTGCCAACGCCCCTAAGCAGAAAGACAGGGCTCATCAGCAGACAGGCACCAGGGGCAGGCCATGCTGCCATTTCCCATGAGCCACCAAACAGTGGGGATACAGGGGGCTCGATGGGGATTTACCAAACTGACAACTTGCACCTAAAACATCAGGCCAACGCATTTACTGTTGCGGTGATCTCCCCGCAACTGCTAGAAGCAGAAACAAAAAGCAGCCACCACACAAAAGAACCCGTCAGGGCTGACCGCTGACACTAAGGAAGAGCCATCCACCTCCCCGAGATGCAAACACACTCAGCTGACCCATGCACTCGATCTCACGCAGCTCACAGCAAGCTCATCTGCTCCATGGCCACCCAAGCCCATGCCGGATGGCACACCGTAGTCACTGCCTCTCTGACATCAAAGGATCTGCCGCACTTTTACCAGGCTCCACAGAGGGAGTTATGGGGGGGGGGAGGGGTCATATTCACCAAAGTGATGACACATGATACTGTGACAGAAAGGCATGAAGTTTGGGCAGCACAACATATTCAGAACAGGAGGATAACCTTGCTAACAGAGACAGAGAGAAGCTAAAGGTATGGACAACACAAACACAGCCAGCCCGCAGCTGTCTCCAAGGCATGTTACTACAGGGTACATTGACTCTGGACCCTGGGCTGGGCACCGCAGCCTAACTTCAGGACCAAACCCAAAGAACCAAGTCTTGGCAAAGCTTTTGATCTGGAATATCAACCTCCTTTACAGAGCAAAGGAGGCATCCAAGATTTTGTGTAGAAATCCTTCAGCACTCGGCTAGCCTCTCCATGTTACATCAGACTCTTCACATAAATTCACAAGCAAAGAACATAGAACAGAGCACGCAAAACAGGCACACGCCCAACTAGTGTAAAGGCATGCAAATCTAGTAAGATTCAAATATCCCATAAACGCAAGCGAGCATGGAGGTAGAAGCTGCCCCCACCTTGAGGACTCCATTGGAGACATGGTGTGCTAGGAGTGGTGTGTGTATGGCTGGCTATAAAAAAAAAAAAAAGCCTTTAAAATGACTTGCGAGTTTAAACTTAAGATGCAACAGAACTTTCGCAGTCACTCTTCTTTACCATTGGTTGGCATGGCAGGTGCAGTAGAAGGAAAGTTTGTCCCTGATTACTTGCCATGCACTTAATTAGCCTCCATCAAGTACACCTACGGAGTGAGACGAGGGACAGTTCACCTGTGGGGGCTGGAAGTGACTAGCAGTTTTCTAAACCATCTGCACTAATGCAAAATCAGACAACAGCTTCAAGGTCCCACCTTGTCCTTCATGGTAAACTGAAATTCCAAGCAAACGCCCTGTGCGACACACCTCAACTTATCTGAAAGGGTTAAGGACCCGTGTGCCAGCGCTGGTGTCCTGTGACAATGTCAGGCACAGCGCCCAGATGTGGGGCTCCAGGACAAAAGTGGACCACTCTCCAGAACCTCACGTCTCTACCTCCGTTGGAAGATATATCTGGCTTGTTAGGTGGACTTAACCCAAAAACTAAACGCAAGATGGTCTGTGGTAAAGGACCGCAACTTAACACAGCGTGGCCTGAGTGACGGATGATGGACCAAGCTTCCTTTGTGGTTTTTTCCATATTATCAACCCACAGCTTTGGGGATTATGTGCCCAAGCCAAGTTCTGTGACAATCAGTCACCACGCAGAGCTACACTGACTCTGCACATTTTCTTTAAAAAAAGAAAAGGACCACGTAAAGGTATTACTTGAGGTGTCAGCAACACGACTTCCCAAAATAGCACTGGAGAACCTGGGCATGTGACAAGACGGCCACCTCCCAATGAGAGCACTGCTTCATCGGACAGAGGTGGCGGCCATGAATGCTGACGTTAGCTTCACTTGATGAACAAACCTCAGGTGCTCAACCATTTGGAGCAGCAGTAACAATTCTACAGGCCTGGTACGTATACTTTGGAAAACATCTGTTTATACTTACTAATTTTAAGACCCACCCCCACTTTTTACCCACTACGAGGGCTGCAATGTCAACACCCCCCCCCATGCAATTAAAACTAGTCCATTGTTTTGTAACGTGCTTCAGAGGATTTCATTTGATTGTGCGCATGGTGATAAAATTTCAGAAATGCAACTCAAGCTACTTCAGCAGGAAGATGCCACCCCAGAGTACCCTCCGATAGGGAGGCCAAGAGAATGGCATTAGTCTTCAAGGCATCATAGACCATCTAGATTATAAAGCTTTACCGAAAGCCTTAAGCAAGAGCTCTTCAGAGACCGAGGTCACATGAATCTCCCGATACTTCGCCGAAATGCCTTCAGCTCAGCTTGCCGGCCTCAAAGCCAACCACACTCCCCCCCACAGCACCACCCCCCCCCCCCCAAGCAGCATTACCTGGTCCACATGGACACCGTCACCCGTAGGCCAGCGGTGCTTGCTGGTGTAGCCAGCCAGCTGCTCCCCAGGCTGCCTCTGGAAGAAGTAGCCAACAGTAGCGTCATCCTGCGAGCGGCCGCTGAGAGGAGGCTGGGCCCCCGGAGCACCCGCCGCCACTGCTGGAGCAAGGCTGTGCGGATTCGGGGCCCCATCCAGGGCCTGGGCCGCCTGCGCCCCACCCCCACCCCCGGCCAAAGCTCCTGAACCTGGGACCCGAACTCCCGGGGCCTCCTGGGTACCATTGGCGTGCAGCATCCCTCCTCGCGTCTCCTGCCAGCCCACTTCATTCATGCCTAGGAGGACGCATGGAATGCTCATTCCACGATTAAAACCTGCAGAAGACAGCAAGGGGGCACAAGGTGTTACACTCAGTGACCATAAGGTCAGACACAGTACCCAACTGCATTTTCACGCGATTACGAATCATTCAGTGCAATAACTGCTTCCACAAAGCATCAGAACTGCTTTCAACATTTCTATTGGAGCTTAAGTCACATGCACATTGCATAATAAATAACAGGCAAAACCAGATCTGAGGCGCCAAATTTTACAAGGCTGCACAAACAAAACCTTTGAGGAGAAAGTAGTGTAATCATGTTTGTGCCGTGCAAGAGGCCCATAGCACAATGCCAGGCACAGAGATGGAGTGGCAGCGACCTGCTTCCTATCCCCTAAAACATTTGCCTATGGGGCATCAGAAAACAAAACACCCTGCGTAGCCTCCACACGCTGACCTGACTGAAGGACAACTACTGCTTCCTTGGGGATGTTTGTGTCTAAAGAAAACTTCAATGACAAGAGAACTACCCTTGATAGTCGTTACATCTTTTAGAATACAAGCTTAATGACGCACTTGTGCTAATTATGCGACACACACAAGTTTGCAACAGAAATATCCAATCATGTCTATGGTAAGAATTTGATGAAAAATGCCGGGCTTAGAGGTTCGGTTAGAAACACAATGTTTACGGAGCTAACCAAGAACCATCAAACTAACAAGCAAAAGAAAAAAAAAAAAAAAGTTCCAAATTAGAACAAGGAAAATCAAAGACTCTCCTCCAGTGAAGAATAGTTGACTTTGACCTTAGACTCGTTTTATTCGTCCATCCACAGCCCGACCAGGAGCCATATGAGAGACTGGAGATCCAGCCTATTTACATTTTCATGACAGCATGGGGAAATCCCTGCGTCCTCCCACTCAAAGTCATAAACCCACTGCTTATTTACAGGCAGAAAATGCGTACAAAATGCATGCAAATGTAGATGGAATCGATGGCCAGGCTTCAGCTAAGCAGCTGGTTAGACAGCTCGCTGGTACATCCTAACCAGCAGATTAAAATTAACCAGCGGATTAAGACTAACCAGCCAGCTCACTAGCACATCCTAACCAGTGCATTAAGACTAACCGGCAGATCAAGGCTAACCAGCGGATTAAGACTAACCAGACGGCTCGCTAGCATATCCAAACCGGCGGATTAAGACTAACCAGCCAGCTCGCTAGCACATCCTAACCAGCAGATTAAGACTAACCAGCCAGCTCGCTAGCACATCCTAACCAGCAGATTAAGGCTAACCAGCGGATTAAGGCTAACCAGACAGCTCGCTAGCACATCCAAACCGGCGGATTAAGGCTAACCAGCGGATTAAGACTAAGCAGACAGCTCGCTAGCACATCCAAACCGGCGGATTAAGACTAACCAGCCAGCTCGCTAGCACATCCTAACCAGCGGATTAAGGCTAACCAGACAGCTCGCTAGCACATCCAAACCAGCGGATTAAGGCTAACCAGCGGATTAAGACTAACCAGCCAGCTCGCTAGCACATC
>JAACJT020000021.1:16754153-16766653 GCA_009936485.2 Gymnarchus niloticus | reverse complement strand
CGTCTTCAGGAAGGCGGTGTGGGCTGTTATCTTGTTCTCATTGTGAAGGACAGCTCGATCGCATCATTAAAATATGGCAAATCTCCGCGGGAACCTGCTGCTCTCACAATTAAGATAGCATTTTTAACAGGGAGTGTGAATGGCGGGTAACCGCTCATCAAAGCCGTTTAACGGCTGATTTAAAACGCCAACCGATGACGGTTAACGAGCGTCTGACGTCCCATTCGTAGAGAACTAAACCTGAAAGGATTCGCGGAATATTTCTGCAGCCTGAACAATGTAATGCTAATTAATAATATTCCCTAATTCACATTTGATTTGGCTGTCGCAGCTGCTGTGTAACAGTGTGAAGTTCATTTTAACAGGGAGCCTCCTTTCTTCTTGAGTGTGTGGCCCCGGAGATCGCAGGACCCCTGAAAGCCGATATGGCGGGACCGTGTCTGCCGTTATCACCCGTTTCGCCTTTTTAACGTACAGCCCGTGGTTTTGTGTTTCTGCTCAACTGAAACGTATGATTTCAACGTAAAGGACGGAGTTCACACTTTTTATTATTATCTGGGGCGGCTCACTGCGGGAGGATCATGTGTGAGGACGGAACTAGACGAGTGTCATAACCGTTATGTTGTTTTGTCTGCACACGGGATGTTCGGTCTGAACCCCAGTAACCTTTAGCAGTTCAGGCTTTCTGCTGGGATGGGGCAGACCCGACATCTGCCACTGGGGACGGGGCGGTTCACAGTACCAGACAGCAGGTGCTCGATGCGGGCTGCCTGATTCCCAAGCTCTCAGGCTGCCCTCCACTGTGAGACCGCTGCTGCTTTCCTCGGGGTGCGTGTGACCTCGCAAGGCTGTGGTAGGGAATGGAGAAGGGGGTGGAGCCGGAGCTGCAGGCCCGCTTTGCAAGCCTGAGTCTTTGAAGACACGATCCAAGCAGTCCCTACGAATTCTGTTTTTTTCCCCCCATTTGGCGAAAGCATCCGCAGCCTGTTCTCTGTTACTTTCCTGGCAACGTGTGCCGACACAGTTACAGCTGGGAGCTTGGGTAAAAATGGGCTAGTGTTCAAATCTGCTCTGAATGATAGGAATTTTTTGGATGGGAGGTTTTGGGAAATGAGGAATAAACACTTTAGCTTGGCATTTCTGTGCATGTTAAGAACGGGGGGAGTGCCTTCATATTTTTCACGTCTATTTTGATAGCAGGTGACACTGGCCTGAATGCACCGTTACATAAATCAGCCGAACATTCCTGTCACACACACCCCTCCCACCAACACTCCTAAATTCACTTCCCATCCGTGAGAAATACGGCGTGGGGGAAGCAGTGTGGATGTCACTACAATTTCCGCCGTCTCACCAGACAGGAACAAGTCTCGGGGGGGGGGGGGTTGGTGGGTCTGCCTCCTGTGCACCACTTGCTTCATGTTTGGTTTCAGAGCCGTCTAGTTTAGACCCTGCCCACCTGCTACCGTTTCCGGGGACCTTTATGGCTGTTGCTCTCTGACATGTCTCGTCTCACTCCGCAGACCAGCCATTGGCAGATCCGGGCCAGCGGTTCTTGTTTGACATCTCCAGCCTGTCACGGGGGGATGAGCTGGTGGGAGCAGAGCTGCGAATCCTGCGCAAGCCGCCCCCCAGCCTCCCGCTGGCGCTGTCCCAGGGCGGGAACCTGTACCGCATGCTGCTGTATGCCTGCGCTGATGGGAGCTCCACCAGGCGCCTCCTAGACTCTCGCACCGTGGACCTGCTGGACACCGCGTCAGTCAAGTGGGAGGCCTTCGACGTGTGGGCAGCAGTGCGGGCCGTGCGGGGGCGGGGGCCCGGCGCCCTGCTGTGCCTCGAGCTAGGCATCGTCTCCGAGGCGACCGAGGAGGCCATCCACCCTGTGGCGCTGGGCCTGAGCCGCAGGTGGCGGCAGCCCCAGGAGAGGGCGCTGCTGGTCACCTTCTCCCGCAGCCGCAGGAAGGAGAATCTCTTCCGGGAGATCCGGGACAAGATAAAGGCTTTGGGAGGCCTGCGGTTCCGGGACCCCGCTCATGGAGGACAGGAGGGCCGCACCCACCAGCGACGCAGGCGGAGGAGAACCGCCCTCTCTGGGCGAGCCGGTGGCACGGGCGGGGGAGGAGGAGGAGGTGGAGCCGGGGGCCGCGGCGGCGGGCGGAAGAAAACACGCTGCAGCCGGAAGCCGCTGCACGTGAACTTCAAGGAGCTGGGCTGGGATGACTGGATCATAGCCCCGCTGGACTATGAGGCCTACCACTGCGAGGGTGTGTGTGACTTCCCACTGCGCTCGCACCTGGAGCCCACCAACCACGCCATCATCCAGACGTTGATGAACTCCATGGACCCCGAATCAACGCCCCCAAGCTGCTGCGTCCCCTCCAAGCTGAGCCCCATCAGCATCCTCTACATCGACTCGGGAAACAACGTGGTCTACAAGCAGTACGAGGACATGGTGGTGGAGAGCTGTGGGTGCAGGTAGCAGCCCTGCGGGTGGCCGGAGGGCTGGACGGACAGACAGACGGACACACCGCCCTGGATTCATCGCTGCAGCTTACTGGCGAGCGGTCAGCGAGCACCAGACCACAGACACAAGGTGGCGTGACATGCGTGGGAACACGGCCTCTCGAGTAGCCCACCCCCTCCCCCACCTGTGTCGCTTCAACATATGATGTGAAACATTGCATCGGAAGGGATTTTGCTGGGATGGGAGACTCGCGTCTAATCACTCCCAGTGTTGCCATCCCGCTGCCGTTTTCCGAAAAACAAATCAGGTTTTAAAAACCGTTTGCACAAAGAGGCTGGCTGTGACCAGCGTTTCCTAAATGCGTTCAAATCAGAGCATTGCTGCGTCTGAACGGCCTCACTCGTGCCACCGTAAACAGTCTCTAACTCCACGTGGTTGGACAAAAGGAGAAGGTCCAGACTGAAAAAACACCAGCTGACTGTCACAGACCTGTAGGGTTTGATGATGTCATTTCGGAGCTCTGTGTTGGGGATTCCTGTCCATTTCGGCTCTGTCCACATTTTGTGGAAAGTAAAATAATCACAACTCCCTGCAGTTGTCCACAAATTCTTACACATACCAAAAATCACGTTTCCCACCAAGCGTTCAGTAGGGAAAACCTTTTAAACAAGCGGAATATTAACGAGCAGATGATATGCAAAACAAATTTGGGGACTATAAATTAGAAGTCTATTTTTCTTTCTATTTATAGCATTGTTTATCAGCTAAAATGTATTGTCGTCCGTGTAGAGTTTGTTTACGCCGTTTGAGTGGAAAATAATCTGATTTCTTGCTTGGGTTAATTTTTTAGGAGTGTATCGTTCACTGCCTTACTGTCATCATCTGGCGATCCTTAGCACCGCCTCCCCTCAGTTGTGACAAATCGTAACAGCTAGTGACAGACAGAGGAGTCAGCCAATGAGAGACCAAGCACAGTCTGTCACCAGTGATGTTTTGTCATTAAAAACGCACTTACCCTGTTTATAAAGAGCCTCCACCATTGTCACAGCTGCACCCAAACTCAGGGCTGACAGAACTGCCATGGCGCGATTTTTGGAATAATGGATCTGAGCCTGCATAATTTTTGGTTTCCTGTCAGAGACTGAAGAAAAATGACTTTGCCAATCATTTTAACATGAGGTGAGATTGACCAAAAACTGCACGACTCTCGGTCAGCCGAAGTTATGGAAAAAGTTACAGCTGCTTGTCTGACCGGAGAAACACCAGACCCTGAAAAAGACGGGGGCCCTCCTCTGGCACAGCAGGTCCCATGTGGTCACGTTCCCCACGTGCCCCTACAGCACCGTATTGTTTACCATTTTCTAAGTTTGCCTGCCGTGCTTATTGACACGGCTAAACTCGCCGAGTACGTCAGCGTTTCCACTTGCACGGCGGCATCGAGGGGTCACGTGTGGATGCTCTGTTTGTTTTTCGTTGTGCTCGCAGGCAGGGGGGACAAATACCTCATAATAATCACGGGAGCGACGTTTAAAGAGCCAAACGGATCGGCGTGTCCCCGAGCTGCCACCAGGCCCCGGTAGCTCCCAAATGCCACTCCGTACCCCCCCCCCATGTTTTTGATTCTTCACATTCTTTCTCTCGGTTTCCTTCTGTAGTTCCTTCCCACTGTTGAATGTGAGAAAAACCCTCCAGAGGGGCCTCCAGTGGTACGAAAAACGAAAGTTGCCTGTAAAAAAAAAAACACCAAAATAACCGTAAGAAAAGCTGTTTGATCTTTCGAACAGCTGGAATCGGAGCGATGCAGAACACGGGGGAGCAGCAGACGAGAGGAGACGGAGAATGACCTAAACAGGGATGCCCACTCGTGTATGGCCCACTCCACGTTCCGGAACCTTCCATGACCACTTACGCCGTTTCACCACCAAAAGAAGCAATCTGATGTGAGTGACGAAGAACATTTTTTTTACCAGACTGTCTGCGGTGTGGGTCTGTCTACCTGTGGGCAAAGCTTTGCAGAAGGGTGGAGAATGTCGGCATCTGTCTTTAAGATGGTTACCCTACAAAAAACTTCCTTAACCATTATGAGCCATCTGGTCAATATTAGCAACTCGGATGTGGAAGCTGGAAAAGGAAGGTAGTTCGAAATCGAGTGGAACCACATCACTTCCCTGGTTGAACAGTTGCCTTTTGACATCTTGCCTTGAGTTGTTTGTTTCTCATTTCCATTCATGTTCTGCATAATCTGTAATGGTAAACACATTTCCCGGGTGATGCCATTGACGTGAGGTTGCCATGGCACTCAGTCAAGGACGCAATAGTAAAGGAGCTCCTTGTGACATCTGAATCACGGCTGGTGACTTTTTGTCCTCATCCATGCCCTATCTGCCCCAAGCCACCCCCACCCTTGCTGGTATGGTCCCCTATTAGGTGCCTTGTAGATGGGTGACCGTGGAGAGGTAAAGCATTTGGAAAAGTCGATTCGCTTCTTACCACCTGGCAGCAAAACAAGCCTCCTCGGCCTGGCTCTGAGAAGATGTGTGGGGACCGTGGACTCATGACTCAGTCAGACCCCACCCCCAGCGATCTCGGAGTGGCCCTGGGTTACGGGGAGCCCAGCCTCACCGAGTGTCCAGACTTCGTTGGGTCGTGAATTAAGAGCATCTGAATCGGGCATTGGCGTCGGTGGTGTTTGATCATGTGACACAGTGGGTGTGGCATGGCTGCAGACTGTGTCAACCAGAGGCCAACCAGAAATGAACGTTAGTATTTATCAGACTAAAAGAAACTTCATATTGAAATCTCCACATTTTTTCAACTTATTTCTCGTAGCTATTTTAGTACTGAGCTATATATTTTGTAATGTGTATACATTCATTAAGGAAACCACAAAATGTTATTTAATGAACCGTTACGAGTTGTGAAATGGCTTGTTTTGTATATCATGCATTTTAAGGCTATGTAGAGTGTATGGTCAGATGACTGTGGGTCAGCCAGTTCTCACGCAGCCCCGCAGCACAGATACAAACACATTCAGACCCTGCCTTTCCCTGTGCGGACACTTATAAGTGTGGCAGGTAACTGTTCACATGACCACTGGATAACCAATGACCCGCAGCAGGAGGAGGGGCTGGAAATGAACCATCGCCTGCCATGTGCACTCGGTGCCTGTAGGTTAATCATCAGTGTGCGAGTGTTTCTGCGTGTAAACACGGACTGACACGCTCCAATGAGTACAGAACGTACCGCCACACGTGTGCATACGAGCGTGAACGTGTCGGCTCGGTCACTAACTCTGCTTATAGCGATTTCATCTCGCCGAAGCGTTGAGCCGAGAGGAGCGTTGAAGTAGATGCACGGGGATCGATACGCGGTGAAACACACGCAGTGGGTCGTCTTTTTAGAGTCACGCTTTCGACAAGGGAAGCGTTTGAGATTAACCGTCAGATGGCCTACGTTCTGCGTGTGAAATTGAGTGCACTGTGTGTATGTCATCTATGTTTTTAAAGGACTGTACATAATTTGATTGTAAATGAAGTGTAAACATGTTTTTTTCTTTTGGAAATATTATATAGTAGTATATATTTTAAGAAAAGTATGAACACTTTGTATCCTCCTTTAACTTTCCGATGTTTTGTACAGATGATTTGCATTAAATATTTTATTGATAATAAGAGTGTATCGACTGCTGGGCTGTTTTTTCTCGAACGTGTTCACAACAGATGAAGCTCGTTGGTGCCCACCTGCCCCAGTCAGCAGCCCCGCCTCCAACGCCCTCCCTTCTAAGGGGTCCGTCAGGAATGTAAAGGTGATGGATTGAGGGAGAGAGTGGGCATTTCTGAATGACCCCCCTTCTCCCATGGAGGCCTGAACTGCACAGGGGTGTGTGTGTGTGTGTGTGTAGTGAGGAGAGCCTAACCTGAAACTGATTTGCCTGGGCAGACACACACACACACAGACACACACACACACACACACACACACACATCTTTTGAGTCGTACATATGACACTTCAACAGGAGTCAGCTCCGAGCACCCAAGGGCTGATCTCAGAGCAGCAAGCTGCATCTGAAGACACGTCCTCCACAATCCACTTTCCACAAATCTATGTTGCAGTGTAGGCAAAGGTAAGACCAGGTACAGGCAATTTCCTGCTCCAAAATAAAAGTTTAAAAGCTAAAAGTTTGCATTTTAAAGTCAGTTTTTCCTTTTAAATCTTGGGATTAAGTTGCTCTCTTATACATGATTTTGAACTTTCAGCAAAAAAATCTAAAATTTCCCGTGCAACAAACAGACACACGCACACAGTAAGTGAAGCTCCTGCACCATGGACAGCTGGCTCCGATCAGACAGAGGTCCAGCCTGCATCTCTGAAAAGCTCCCAGGTGGAGCCTGTCCTACAGAATGTGATAGTCTGCTGAGTTTAAGAGGAAAACCTACAGGTGGCTCAGCTGGAGAAAAGAGGCCAGTTCTCTGTTCGGTTACTGTGTGCTTATCGCTCGGAAACGCGGACGGATGGAAGGACACCTCACAGCCTGACACTCTCCGTGGGTCACTGCCCCGCCGCCAGTGAGAAAGCAGTACCACGGAGGCAGGTGTTCAGGAACAGTGGCAACCAAGACCGCAACCCAACCCGGTGATCAAGACTGGTCATAAAGGACCAAAATTTTCCAGCATGTTCCAGCCTTTGGATACTAGCTAAAATGCTGATTATTATGAATAAAAATTAACCTGTTTACCGTTTTTAACTTTGCTGTAAATGAAAAGGGCATTATATTTGAAATTTTGAATGTATAAAACTGAGGCCAGGGGTAAAGTCACTGCAGGGTCAGTGCTGCTCGACAGTGCCGCACTGGAGGCAGTGTAACACGGCAGGTAGACAAACAAAAAAAAAAAACTACAAGAAAGACAACACTGCACACACCCCCATGGCTATTGAGGGGCTCACGCCAGCGCCCACACCCACGCTCACACCCTCCATCAGCCTCGGGGAACAGCCTTGGAGTCCCTCCGGCGTGTCCTCCAAGCACCAGTGCAAAGTGGTGTAGTCACGGGACCATAGAGTCACTACGAAGATTTAAAAACGAAAAACCCACTGAAAGGCAATGGAAGGAGCATCATTTCTGCAGCGAGGAACCACATCATCCCCCCACTGAAAGTGTGGGGCTTCAAATATATCATATGATATTACATAGTTAAAAGATTAAGGAGCGGGGGCACAGAGGAAGAGGGGCCCATTAGGCTGTCAAAACAAAACATAACAAACCCAAAGACGGCTTTCGGAAGAGTGATCTGTTGCAGATGATGCTGGGGGGGCCGTGTGCCATGGTCTCTGCAGGCGGGCCGCTCCCGGCCGCGAGGAGACGCCGGAGCCCGGGACAGTGCGATTCCCCACGCCACACTCAAACCAGAGGCTCCCCCCTCATGTTTTCAATCATGGCCTGGTGAATTAAGGCACTCTGTTTTTCCATCTGAGGGGTCCGGGAGGCAGATGAAAGAGGCCTCGGCTCTCTGCGAAGAGGTCCCCCCCCCCGGGGGTCTGCCACTCTGCTCCCCACAAGCTGATTACAAGCCCTGGGCGGTCAGGCTGCGGCCGTCCCGGGATGGGGCCCAGGGGGGTTCTGCTTTGTGGGGGGGCCAGAGAGAACATCAGAAGCGGAACCACCCCCCCTTAAGGGAAACCGCGGGAGGAACGCAGCATGAGAATGGTGACCAGGGCAGCCCGATGGAAGGCCGACACGTGGCCTCACTGTGACCTCTGCTGGCATCACTGGGAAAGCGGTCTAGGATACCGATGAGACTCCGTCCTACCTTTGGTCGCCAACATGAAATTTTTTAGGTGCTCCTCAAGTTCAGAGTCAAAAAGGCTCCACAGGCAGCCCACGACTTCACCTCTTTGCAGACCCTTGTTCTCTGCAGTGGACCAGTCTGGGTCGTACACTATCTGAGGTCCCATGGCTCAAGTGAGAACCCGGATGTTAGGCTTTCACTCCGAGGAGAGTGACACGCGTTGTTCTTTTTTCGTTTGTTGTTTACTTTCCAGCCTCTCCGTGACCAAATCCCTCATTGCTCTCAGTCTCCAAACACGTTGCACCAAACTGGGCTCCTCGTGCAGAATCTCCTATTTCACCATTTGTGAGTGTCCTGCTTCAAATGTCCACTCGCTTCCTAATATCCATCTTTCAGCTAATATGATGTGTCTGTGTATTCGTTGACATATTGGTTTATGAATGATAAAGCGGTTTTCAACAAAGACCCATGGACTTCTGACATCCATGGCCTGTTCAGAAGACTGCATTCAGAAGACTGTTTCTCAGAACGGGGCTGAGAAATTCCATCTAGAGATTACTAGACTCCAAGCGTTTTCTCAGATTAAATATAAATAGACATTAAGGCCTGGAATTTGCTGCTAGCTATTACAATTTAATTTTCTGTGAGAAGAAACCATTCAGTGTGCTGCTCTCGGTTTCTCTGTGGTGGGACTTCTGGTCGTCTGATAAAGACGATGGGGTTTGGGTGTCGGGTCGGCGCTGTGACCCTGCTGGTCCTGGTCAGGATGGCCCGCCCAGCATCAACCCAACTGGCAGCCCCTCGCCTGTGTGTGTGTTGGCCGCACTCCACAACTTTTCTATAATAATCAACTTTTATACTTTTATGGAAGAAACCGTAGCTCTCACCCACCCACTTCCTGACACACTTCAAGCAGAGAGCAGGAAACGTCCAGCAGCCTAGGATTTAGCGAATTGCGCCGGTTTGATAACGGAAGAGGACAAGGCTTTAAAAGGCTATGGTTTGAAGGGAACCGCTAAGGCAGGCACACGGAAACAAACGGAGACGCAGGAACAGCGGGGACACGTCCTGCAGCCACTCCGGTTTCACAAACATCCGCATGTGAGCCCTGTTTGCTTCGCTTGGGAAATACAGATCCCATCATTAAGATCTCTGATGGTGAAAATTTCTCAGCAGGTCAGGAATCAGCCCAGCTGTCTCACATGACTGACAGTAACCCCAGAGCAGTCTGGAGGACAAACAGAGCCACTGGAATGTCTCCGTCCACGTCCGTCACCTTTTACCGAAGGCGGTTAGAGTGCCTGAGAAACTTGACAGGGACACCGGAGACCGGCAAACTGCTCAGGCTCTCCCAGCTGTGAGCCGAGGTGACAACATGGAGCGAATGCTCACGTAGAAACTCACAGATCACCAGTGCTGGCTGAGATGCAGCACTGAGGAGCACGGGGGGTCAAAGGTCAACACACAATTCCATAATACCAGCACAGTGACAGTTAATAAAGATGACTCGTAAAGAAATTTTACTACAGAGAGATGTTTACTAGATTAGTATATAAATGACAAACAAAATCACACAAGTCAAATTTGTCAATCACATCTCTTTCTAGACAGACTCAAAATAATCTATAACTAGATTCATTTTCCAGAATCTAAGGTATCAGAGCAGTAGTTAAATTTCAAATCCCTTAAGTTGACTACAGGTCATTGATCACCATAGCAACCAGTGACGCAGATACCTGAGTTGCCTTCCCAGCTTCGGTTTTCCAGGATTCCGGAGCAGAGCATCACTCTCCCGATTTATGCCCATGTCTCCCACTAACGGTCAGCGTGGTTTTCATCCGGCGCTCCGCTGGTCTTAATAGACAAGGCTGGCCGACAGATGTTTACACTTCCACATCTGCGTGTGAGTTTAGACACAAACACAGCCAGTGGGCTGCTTCCTGTGTGTGACCCCAGACAAGAGAAGCGACAGATAAAGTCCTTTATGCAGACAGCACCTTGTTTATCCTTGACAGCCTCAGACATTGATGAAGGGGAATCAAATCTCTCTATGAGGAATGTACACAAATGAAGCCGGCAGGAGGACGGCGACGCAGGATGAAGCTCCGGACTCGGCCGACACGGCGAAATGTTTTCTGGGTTGTTTTGGCCACACTCACACTGAGTGTCCATCTGAGGATGATGCAACACTGAACTGCTAGTCTTGCACCCCTCTCAGGAACGTCAAGATGAAGCGACACTTTGAATGGCGTTGATCCGGTCGGTACGGGAGAAACGAGGATGGAGATCAGCCAAAATGCAGGCTGCGTTTACACCATATCTGCATCTTCTGACAAACAGCAGACTCAACTCAACGATTAGCGAAATGTTTTTCCCAGATAACGTGCGGGTCTTGACTTGCTGGGCAGCGTAATCATCCAATCAATCTGTTAAAATTTCAGGGCCAAAGCCGCTGTTGATTTTGACCCACTTATACAGATATTCCCTACAGTACAGTGACGCCCCTCGGCGTCCCCGATCCAGAACGCTGACTCTGCTCAGAGGCACACGGATCGACGCACCTCCCGGACACCAATGGCTGTGGGGGAATCTGGAAGGTTCTTATTTATTTTTAAAGTCTGTCCCTCGTCGGAAAAACCAGGATGGTCGATGATGCCTTTTTAAGGGATAAAACTGAGCAGTCGGACGTCAGGAAATGGCACTGAGGAATACTCAGGTCCGGTGGAGGTCTGTTACAGGTGGAGCAGGTCATCTCGGATCCAGCCTGTGACCATGGCGGCCACCTCTCGGCCGGCATCCAGGACAAAGGCGTGCCGGTAGCCCTTCCTGCAGAGCCGGATGTTTCCGTCGGGGAAGTCCCTCTTAATGTCGTGGTAGAACTCCACCGGACACCAGTGGTCACAGGTACCATAGTAGAATATCAGCTGTGGACAGGAAAGACACTATGTGGCCGGTCCTGATTCAGCAGCAGCCATCGTGAGCTTAAAACACCCTCTTAATACCCGCTACGGCCCCCGCCTACACTCCCGGAAGCACAAGGCCAGCATCTATAGGTCGGCGGCTGGCAGATGCGGATCAGCCAACTCACTTTGCAATTCTGACAGACGGACCTATAACCGGGCTCTGGTCCTGGCTTGGTTAAACGGGTACGGTGATCAGTGCTTCCTGATTGCAGTCTGCTTTGTGTATCCTCCATACTACAAAAGCAACGAGAGATTTCCTCTGGAAACCATTTTTAAATGCGATCGATACGAGCAATGAAAGAGTGGCCTCTCAGGATGTGGGCCTGCCGAGCGTTAACGCCCGAGGTGCGGTCCTGCTAACGACCCACTGGGTTTATGTAATGGGACACGGACGCACACGCTCTCAGGCTGCACGCACAGACAACCAGGCTGGGGTCCGCGAGCGTCGTCGACGGAATTCGGGAGGACTGCGATGACAACCGGACTTAGAGTCCAGATGCCCGACGCATGGCCTGACTGAGAAGACGAGGAATGCTTAGGAAGAGCCTGAGGGCGGGGGGCAGCCAGTGCGCACAGGAGGCACGGTGCGTAAACACGTAAATGCACTGCGTTGCATCAGGGAAATTCCAGCGGGGCGCGGTGCTACCCGACCCGTTGGGCTGAGCTCCGGACAGGAGGATATTTATGACAGACAGGTTTGGGTTAGCTGAGGATAAACAGAATTTTTCTTTTAAAGGGCAATGATATCACCTTTTTAACTGATGAGAGATAAAGCACATGACCCGGGGCGTGCATACTCCTGGGACCTGGGATTCTGGAGAATGTCAGCCTGGCCAGATGGGGGTCTTCTGGGGGTAAGCTGAGCTCAGGGTGCCCAGGCAGACACTGACTAATGGAGGAGCCTCTGTCCGTCTTTCTGTCTGTGTGGGACGGCTACAAAAAAGCAGGTGGTTTTTCACAGCCGTGTCGGAGCTGGACTAGGGGCCGCAAAGGGGCCGTGAGAGGCAAGGCGGGGCCCAGGAGAGATGGGTGCCACCCTCCTTGCTGCCCTGGCCTCAAATGAACTCAGGGACCTGTGGTTAATGAGCAATCATCCGTGTTCCAAGCCCACCGCTCGCAGGCTTCCTCCCGGCAACCAAGGCAGATCCACAGACCCGTTTAACGCACGGCTGCCCTCGCTACTCACACACAAACACAAACATTAACGCCCTTTAATCCAGCCAGGACAGTCGGTCAAGGAGACACAAGGAGTACACCCTGTCTCGATTGGAAACCCCGCCCCATCC
>JAACJT020000021.1:16728449-16738560 GCA_009936485.2 Gymnarchus niloticus | reverse complement strand
TCCTGGCAGAGAGAAACCATTCACCCCTCGGTCTCTACTCAGCATTTCCCTGGCTGGTCGAGGTCCTGGCAGAGAGAAACCATTCACCCCTCGGTCTCTACTCAGCATTTCCCTGGCTGGTCGAGGTCCTGGCAGAGAGAGTCCATTCACCCCTCTGTCTTGACTCAGCATTTCTCTTCCCTATTAATTTCAGGGAACAAAAGAACATTAAAATACGGCATACTTTTGCAGACCCCTGCTGCAGTGGCCGTAGTACGCTCTCCGTCGTCAGCCCGTTTGTTGTAGCAGCTTCTATAGACATGAGAGCAAATGTGAGCCCCCCCGAGGGTTAGGGGGCCTCCGTGTCTGCTCCAGCTAGAGGCCGTGGTCGTGCCCTTTCTGCTACATGTGAGGCCAGCATGGAAAGGCAGTGAAATATTTTAAGTGATTCTTAAGTGGCTGGCAGCAGTTCCCTTTAATCACCAAGCGGCTAATGAAGGCCAAGCTGAAGAGGCTGTCCTGACAGCGAGGGTGCACCGTGGAGAGTGCTGGCCTCCATTTTCCCTTGCTGCCTCTCAGCCGCTGCCATCCATTGTTTTCCCAGATCTCCTTCCACCCGGTGCCCACCCCTCCATAGAAAGCCGGGGAGGGGCCACATTCCTGAGGCATATTTCCAATGACCCTTGAGCTGTCGGTCCTCCCGGGCCACCATCCAGCCGTATCCCAGGACTCCATGCTTCTGTCTGTTCTCACGCCTTGGCTTCCGGGGACTGACACCTGGAGTCCGATTGGGACATCGGGGTCAAGGGGCTCCCAGCCAGAGGCCTGCAGGTTCCAACTCCACGGCGGGACTCAAGCCCAGTCCCTTCTGGCGGGAGCCTCTATGTGACGGGGGTGTTTGGGGGTTGTTGTGGGAGGCAAACGAGATGTGTAGCAGCTATACACAACCATACTGGGTCTAGGCTAACCAAAAGAAACACTGTCCACAGCTACGGATGGCACCGCGGATCACTTTACGGGACACGGTTATCGACCCAGCGACACTCAGTCCTTGGAAGGCAAATGTGAGGACGCCGCAGTGATGTGCCAGACTGGGCCAGACTGGGCTGCACAGCAAAACCAAGAAAGGCTCATGGTTGGTATTTTTTGATTATGTCTGGAATGGTGCCGCAGAGACCCCGTCCCTGCATTTACCACGCACACGTACACACGGGTTGATTGTTATCTCACTCCTGTCAGATTAATTTCTCTTCACATCATCGACATCTGACTAAGGGCAGCCAGACCCCAGACTGAGAATGATTTAGATTAAAATGTTCCTACATCTCAAAAATCACCAGACTCTTCATGTGCTTACTTATAAGCCCCAAAACCATCTGCTTCAGCGTACAGCTGTGGTGTCCAAACATACCAGGAGTGAATGGGGAGAGGGTTTATGGCAATAAGGGAAGCACCATCTTGAAGTGGAAACCAAAGGTCTAAGGAACAGGAGGCAAACCTCGACTGGTGTTTACCCAGAGTGGTCAGCAATCTATTGTGGAGCACGCACACACACACACACACACACACACACACAGACCCAAGCTGACACGTAAAACCTGAGCCTCGCAAATATAAACACGCCAATGCACATAACCTCATGTGGGCAGGCTAAAACTGCACACCCATGAACCTACACACACACACGATCACAGCCCATAAAGTGACTTGGTAGGCTACCCAGCCTGCTGGGTGCACCCCAATGCAGATGCAGAACGGCACGGACCCAGAGGCGGACCCAGGCTGCCCCACCGGCTTGTCCAAACGGCCCGAGAACATCAGGCAGGGCGCCAGGCCTTGTAAGCACGGTAACGCACCCCAGGTGGCCCTCATGAACCCCACTCCTTTACGCCGTTAAGTACGCTAAACCCCGACCGCTGGTGTGCTACCTTAGTGCCCAAGGCCGGGAGGCAGCCCACTCCTCCAAAGTAAACATGTGGCCAGGCAGAACAGGAGTTTCTGATTATCGCACATCATATGTTACAGAACATAACCGTTTGTGCTCAGCCACTGGCTGCCGGCAGCCTCCAGCGGCAAAAGGGAAGGCTTGGTTTTTTTTTTTTCAATATGGCAGAGCTGCATGGACTCACGGACCCTGCCAAAGCTCACACTTGGGAAGGGGGGGACCCAGGCTGACGTTTACGGGGCCAGGTGTACGCAGAGTGGCCCTGCAGCCAAAGCGGGCCTCACAGACCATAAAAAGAGGTAAGTTTATAATCTCTCAGGTAACGGGTGGGACAAGGGGGACAGCCTTCGTTTCCTGGAAACGTCGAACGCAGGGAGAGCCCCCGCTGGTAGAGGAATTAATGAGGGTTTTTATATATTCAATAGGAGGAAGGTAATAGAAACAATCAAACACGGGTCACGTCTTCTCCGAAACCAGAGCTGAAAAATAAAAATGATGGAAAGCCACTGAGAGACAGGAGTGCAGCACCCACCCGCCCCCCATTTTATTCTTCGAACCCTCAGCGTGACCCAAGGGGGGGTTGCGGGGGCTCCACTCCACAACGTGTTACATCCAGCTCTCTCGCAAGACTGCCACTTTGCCCAAAAGTCCTGAGAAACACGGTGAGGAACCGGTTTTGACCAGCACAAAATAAGTGTGGTGAGCATGGAAAATCTTAACATTGATGGCCACTACAAGACCGGACTGAGAGCGGACCAGAACTAGACCAGCACTTGACCAGGATCAAACCAAGACTGGAGCAGAACTACACCAGGACCTAATCATGATGGCAGGAAGCGCAGTGGGTTAAAAAGGCAAGAGTTTGACATTCGAACAACCATTTAAGGCTGTGCATTTAACCAACAAAGACGTCAAGAGCAAACCAGAGGTCCAGATCTCCTGTCCCTCACCTGAAGCTGAGGGTCCCTCTTCATCATCTCCAGGATGATGTAGCAGCCGATGGAGTGGCCAATCAGCACAAGCTTGGTGTCCCGAGGAACGTGTTTCCTGAGGAAGGCCACCTTGTGTTCGATTTGCCCACTGAGCCCAAACACATCACTGTACTCCACTGGAGGGGCATCTGTAAGAGGAGGTGCAAACACAGGGCAGAGGATTATGGATATGTACCCACGGTGGACTGCAGACCAGAAGGTCGCAGAATCCAAACTCAGGTCTTCCAAGAGTGCTATGACAAGGTCCACACCTGACAACGGAGGGGGGATAGCAGGCCAATAAACATGGAGAGACTGAAAGAACCTGCGCTCGGATAAATGTAGTTATTCTAGTCAGTCCTCATACCTCAATTAGTTTAACTATTTCTGGTAAATACTTACCCAATAATCTGTAACTGTAGGTTAACGCTCACAGATGTTTTACTCAAACCCCGCTCCTGACCTTCAGTCTGTCAGGGCCAACTCATCCCAACTGCAAGGACCCCACCCCAGCCACGTCAGCCGTCTCCCGCCGGTCCCATGGAGCAGGTTACAGTGGTCCCTCTGGTACCCCCCTGCTCACTTCCACCCCCATTCAGCAGGAGAACACTTTTAGCCCTCTTGAGCTTTCAGAGGGGCCGGCTATGGGGCAGCAGGCTGAGAACCACGTACCCCCCCCCCACTACCACCTGAAGTTTCCACGGCACACCTCAGTGAGGATGGCACAGAGGGTTCAGTGTGGCGTTCCACAAACAGACATTCGGAGGGGGTGGGCCGTGAACGACAAAGACACCCTGTGCTCCCCGCACGCCTGAAATAACCCAACCCAGGTCGAGTCCACAGGTGCCACCAAAATACATCTTTAAAAATAAATATAGGATATTTGAGTCCTTCTAAATTTACTCTCCTGAGGAATGGGAGCGCGGGGTCTTCCCGCTGACAGACAGGCCAAGTAGAAAAGCTGTTTTTTTTTTTTTTTTTAATTCTCCTCCCTAAGCCATTAACGGGGAGCCGGGAGGCCGTGACAGCCGTTTTTTTGGGTGCGCAGGCAAAGTGGATCGCAGGCCAAGGGGCAAGTCGACACAAGCCAGTAGGAAATGACCGCACTTGGCGTTGTCGAGCCGGCGATGGGCCGGCACAGTGTGGCTGGCTAGCGAAAGAGGAGAAACATGCCCGGTGAGTCGTTTAGTAAATCTGTCATCACGCCCCTCTTTATAGCCACCCCGCTGGCAGCCGCGCTTTCTGCTCCTCTGGCCGGAATGCAATTACCGCTCGTTCATCAGCACCGAACGGGGCCCTGACACAAGCCAGACCCTCACCGCTGACCAAGGAAGGACCAGCTCTGACAATCCAGACCACCGGTTGTACATGGCCTCCTGCCTCAGCCCTGGGTCCGGGGAACAGTGATTACTCCCTGCCCGGCTTCGACCGACCCGCTACAGCTGTCATGGTCATCGCGCCGTTAACAATAACGACTGAATTAACATTAACCGGAATTCCGTGCAGATTCTCCAGAGAAGATTTTTATTACTTTATAATGAAGCAGACGCATCCAACAACAGTTATAATCAGAGTGAGAGAGATGGGGAAAGAGAGAGGGAAAGAGAAGACTGAAGAAGTTCACGCCTGTAAAATGGTCCGATATGAGGAAACCCTGGCTCTTCAAGACGCTCACATCAGCATGTCATCTAATTAACGGGGTCAGAGGTCAGAGACGTGAAATCGATTTGGGAAAACGAGGCCAGCCCTCTAATGCACCAGGAAGATACAGGAATTCCTTTCAGCCCATTGACCACTGGTACCCAAATCCCCCTTAGAGTTATATAAGTACACCCCCCCCACACATCACAGGAAGTGACATCACTACAGACCATGGAGCGGCACTTCTGCGTGGTCAGCCTCTGGCCCCAGGGTGCATGTAGAGGGACGTTAGAGAGCAAAACTGGCCTGGAGGGAGTTAAGAGCAAAAAGATGCCAATGGGACCCGCCATGACGCCAAAAAAAAAATTCATGCTGTAGGATTTCTGATTGGACATCTCCGTCCAAAGTTCCCCCAGCCTCCATGACACCTTAAGGAGATTATGCCTGATGTCGGAGTAGACAGCGCCCTCAGTGGCCTGTCGAGAACCACGCAGGCTTGACCAAGGTTTTTCAAGAGGAACACACAGCGTTACGTATCTGGTGGGCTCTTGAGGGTCAAGATGGGGGGGGCTAGAAATGCTGGAAAGCCAGCCGCCCCCCCCAGGCTACCGTAAGAGACGAAAGCCAGACGTGGCTCCACCGCACTCCATCGTTCATGCCCCTGTTTGTTTGCTCTGTGCTTTTTTTTTTGGCTTGCTCTTTCCCCGTCTGTCTGCGGGGGCAGTGACGGCTCCCACCGGAGCTTTCCAGGGTGAATGGAGAGAGCGATCGCACACTGCGACACACGGACAGGCCTGGGGGGGGGGGGGGGCACACTTCCGAAACGAAAGTTGCAGAGATTTATGATCCCTGACCCACCGCTAAACCCCCAGCATCCTCCAGGGATGGTTCTTAAGATTCTTTTAAACTGGGTTAATTAACTCCTGCCAGGGAGGAGGGGGACGAGCATGGGTACCGAGTGGGAAGGCCATGGAGAGCGCAGAGTGAGAAAATGAAAAAGCGGGAATCGCAGCCCCGTGAGAGGCGGAGGCTCCAGAGAAAATATGGAGATGTACTGTGGAATGTAGGCAGTACAAAAAACAAATTCATAAACCATAAAACAAATCTCTAGCAAAGCACATAGTTCAGCAGAACATGGTGCAACATCACAAGGCAGGCATGCTCCAAGCACAAGCTGAGCATGAGCGATTTCAGACATGACAGAGCAGAGAATGCACTGGCCTCCACCTATCTGAGAACAGCATCCTTACTCTGGGTCAGGAATAAACCTGCTGCTGTCCATTCACTGCTGGACTGTGAAACGTACTGGCACCAGTGAGAGAGGGACTGGTGAAGCACCAGTGAATGTGTTAGTGTGTGTGTGTATGTGTGTGTGTGCACATCCTTCAACAAGAGAGAACTCTACGCAGCCTTGACATCCAGCCTCCCAACCCACAAAACCACCTGGCTGAACCAGTGGTCTGTTGGGGGTGGTGACTGACACCTCACCCTCCACGTACTGCGGGCACCCCTACAGTACGCCATCATCCGAGTATCTGGCCCTACAGACAGACTCGACACAGCGGTTCTGCCACTCCCGGCTCACGGTCGGGGACTGCAGAGCCTGTCACATTTGTCCCGGAGCACTCCTTCTGGATCAGCCAGCGTGAGGAGCCCTGGGAGCGGTCTGATGCAAAGGAAAGGGCAGCGGGGCCTTGCTTCACACGTAATCCATCTCGAGGGAGAGGAACAACGGGATCTGTTTATCACCTGATACCATAATGTGGGAGCGTCGGCCTCCTGTACCCCCGACAGAGCCCCCATTCTGCGGCCAGAGACCAGCCAGCTGGGTCTGGTTAAACCCGGATGGTGTTGGCAGCAAACAGGACTGAAATGGAGAGAGAACATTGAAAGGCACTCCTGGGACCCCCCACCTGCACACCCCCTTCTGACTGCAGATAGCAACAGGTGATGGGGGGGGGGGCACGTTTTGGGAAAACCAGGCCGGTGCTGCAAACCGGAACACGGCATCATTATGACCGGACAACTGGAGAACCACAGCAAAATAAAGATCAGCAGAAGCTTCCAGGTGATACATGCAAAGATGTCTCAGAGTCTCTGAGGGCTCGAACACATAAATGATTCTAGGTTTTTTAAATACTAACAGAGGGGCACTTTCAGTGGCGAAGATGGTCCAGGAAGAGAGTAAAGGTGTCACACCATGACGGCGAGCATGGGGAGAGAAACAAAACCAGGGAGATCCCAAAATGTTCTTCATCGCGTTCTGCACATTCCAGCAGAGATGTGAGAGCCAGCAGAGTTCTCTAAAAGTGTCCAGAAATACCCCGGGTCAAAATGGACCCTCAGACACACAGAGACACCATCGCCAGTCCTGCATGCTCACACTTACCTTTAAATTTAAACACACACACACTCAGGAATATCCGTCTTTCCAGGAACAGCGACACAGAAGGATCCGAAATGGCCACACTATTAACTTGGGCTCGTTTCATTCCTGTGGTCGCTGGCAGAACGTCTCAATTTCAGCGAATGAGGGACACAGCTTTCACAGCGAGGAGAACTCCCCAGCAGCACATGGGGTCCTGGAGATCTGGCACGGCTGTCCGTGAAACTGCCCGCACATTCCCACACCTCCCTCCCCTCCAAACCCTAAAGGAAGGTCACCATTCTTATTCGGGGAAACAGAGTGAGAACAAAGCCCGCTGTTCCCAGCATGTTTCACACAGCGAGAGGACGGGTGGCCAGGAAAGACGGACCTGCCGTCAACCTGCCATTCGGCGAAGCGTTAAGACATTGTGCTGTGGAGCACAAGTGCAAACCAGACGGTGTGTGTCAGGCTCCCTCCTGTTTCTGTGTCTGTCAGGAACGCCCTCTTTCCATCTCCTCTCTCTCCCTCACTTTTTCCCCCTTCTCTTTCCCCTCACTCTTTCACCCTCCCTGTCTGTCCTTCTCCCTCTCCTCCCGGCTTCTCCCTGTCTCTCTCCTACATCTTTCTCTCCTCCCTCTATTTCTCTCTCTCCTTCCCTCTCTCCCTCCAGCTCTGTCTCACTCCCTTCCCTCTTCTGGTCTCTCTCACCGCTTTCTCTCTTCTCCTCTCCCTCCCTCTTTCATTTGACTTTACACAGAAGGCACTGTCGATCCCCCCACTCTGACATCTGTCACTGACTCACCTGGTTCATCCAGCATAAGCCCCCCTCTGCGCAACCCACTGACCTGGCACCGGGCAAATGTCCATGTGACCGGGACAAGGCCTTTCACATTAACCAACCACCCCTCCAAGGCATGGTGAGAAACCCGCCAGCACCAACCCATAAACATTTATGATTCATTTCGTTACGCGTAATGGTTTATTGTAGAAAGTGACCACAAGTGGAGCTGAAAAAATTTCTTTTAAATTAATAAGACTGCTGGAAATGGAAGAGTTCAATAATTACCCTCAGATACACAACCCCCCCACAGCTACACTTTCCTCATGAAAGCCAGCACGACATGAAGGCTTGCGTATGAGTGGGAGCCCTTTTCCGCAGTGTGGAGATGATGACGGGGGTCAGTATTTGAAGCAGCAGAGAGGCCAGCCACCTCCAGCCACCATGCCGTGGTTCGCTTCCCCTCCTATAACATATGTAGGCCATAGGAATGGCGGATAATAAGCAGTAGATTGTGTTCACTGTAAGAGCAATAGGCAGGATGTATAAAGAGTTAATTACATGCTGACAGAGCCTCCTCCACATCACTTAGGCCCTCACATCCGGTCTGGGCTCATCTCATCCAGCCGGCTCATCTAAACACACCAGTGCCCACATCACAAGGATGGCCCGTAAAACCGAGTGGGTCATGCCAGGAGACCCCTGGATGGTGGGCCGGATGCTGGCCCTACAGCCTTGAGGGCGACGTGTGACCTGGGGTCATGGCACACGCAGCAAAGTTCTGAAAGTCCTGGCATTTCAAGCAGCTGCCATTCTGACCGATCCCTGTGCGATGGAGTAGTGCCTTCTGCAGGGCCACACAGAACCTCTGACAATGAGCTTCCAGAAGTTTCTCTACGGACAGGACCGAGAGCCGGGGGGGTACCCAAACAACGGAAAAAATGTAAAGTGCTAATTGTGATTGATGAGCCGATAAAGAACAACACATGGCCAAGACAAAGGGCCGGTTAAGGAAGGGGCAGCCCAGTGGGGCGGCATGTTTACTGCTGCGACGAGAGGTGTGGCCTGAGGAAGGTTACCGATTTTCTCTCCATATCAGTGGAGAGAAGCCCAGGGTCGGCCCACTCACCCCCCTGCTGCTGATTACAACTGATGTGGTTTCCACGGGTGACTGATAATGTATTCATGTACCCCAATGTCAGGGGACAGGGGGGTGGAACCTCACACACGCTTTGGCATATGTGCAACCCCCCCAATCACTTAACGAATCAATATTAAATCTACGCCATTTAAGTAATCAGAAACTCAAATCCAAATTCTGGGCAGAGGCTACACCATAACAAAAGTCATCCCAGACACATATGAATTTTTCTTTTGTTTTTTTGAAGTTGGGGGGGGGGGGGGGCTGTTTAGCCCATTTGATCGCAATGCAAAGCCAGGCAATCAACCAAATCCCCCTCCCCCCCAAAATTGACGTAAACAGGGAAGGTGAAATTTTAAAAAGCAACTGGACTGGGCACTTCTGAAGCAGTCTGCCGTTTGTCTTAATGGTTCATTTTGAAATGATAGCGCAGGCTGTCCCAGATGCTTGTGGGTCCAACCGGAGCTATCTGATATCGGGGCCACAACAGCAGAACCCCCCATTAATATCCTTTCACTGGGATATTATGCCTTGGCCCGTCTCACTAAAGGGAAAATGACATGTTTTGAATGAATGCTTTAGTAGTCTGGACGTTAATGGGCCAATTTAGTGGTATCAAAGAGGAAAAGTCACTCTTGAGCAGTAACCCTGCAAACTCTTCCTGACAAAATGAATGAACCGGAGCCCAGGAGGAAACCCTGACCCCAGATGGGATATTGACATTGGCAAGGGCCGAAATATTCCTGCTGTTTGTATTAACAGATATTTTCACTGTAATCAAAAACATCAAACATAAACTGCTTACCACGGGAACAGTAATTCCACTCGAAACCTTTAAATAAAAACTTGGACGCCTGACTTTTGGGTTCCTTTTCCCCCTTTTGTTTATTTTTCCCTCAAGCTGAAGAGCCCCTCTCCCCCTGCTCCTCCCCCCATCCCTTATGTATTAGCTGTTAATCACCGGCACTATTTAATTTTCGGAAGGTGCCGGAAAACACGGCTGGGGCAGATCAATGCTGTATAGCTCCCACTGTGTCCTCGTATCGCCAGGCCTTTCCGCCGCCATCCCCGAGGTTTCTTGCAGCCCGCCCCTCCGCACTGAGCGCTCTTTGACCGCTCTCAGTCAATGTGACCATTCACAACCGACACCGGTATCTTCATGTGGTAGGCTAGGAAAACGGAAACGGCTCGCCCGCCGGGCGTGTCGGGGGGGGGGGGGGGGCGGCGGGGGGGGGGGGAGGACAACAGAAAGGGGGGAACGGGGGCCGGAGGCGAAACAAAAAGGGGG
>JAACJT020000021.1:16672198-16715688 GCA_009936485.2 Gymnarchus niloticus | reverse complement strand
GGTGGGCGGGCGGTTGAGCGGGGCCCGCGGGGCCGGGGTGACCCAGCCCTCCGGGGGCGGGGGGGAGGGCCCGCAAGGGGGGCGGGGTGTCGGGGGGGGGGGGGGGGGGTTCAGGATGCTTTATTGACTTTGGCAGCCGTGCTGACAAAAGGGGCAGGACTGATATTGTTGAAGCCTCCAGCTCCTTCCCCCTACAACAGCGCCGACGATCGATTTATCAACCACAAAGCCTGTAATGCGGCACGCACACCGGAGAGACTCGCACAATGGCTGCGTACTCCTGAGCCAGCTCCGTCCGTCACAGAACAATTACGGAGCCGGGTGCTTAATTAAAAAGGCTTTAACGAGAACAGATGCCACGTTCAGGGCAGCCCCGGCCGGAGACCGCCAACGTAGGCCGCAATACCTTAACGCTGCTTTACACACAGTGCCTCACAAAGGCCCTCTTGATTCAATTAGATAGCTTAGACACATTGCTGGCCATCTCTGCTACTTCTCCGGGAGAAAAAAAAGAAATATTAAAAAAAACAAAGAAAAGTTAATGAGATTAAATCTAATCAAACCCTGAAACTCAGATTCTCATGCCACAAGTCTGCCCCACAAACAGCCGCCCAAGTCCTCCATCTCTCCTCCACCATGTTCTCCCTCCCCCCTCCCTTCCATAAATTCTCTCTCTATTACTTCTCCACATCTCTGCACAAGGAAAAAAAAAAAAAAGTAGTGAAAATGGTCTCCATGTCCAAACTCCCCGTAGGTCACATTCTGAAATCATTACACCTGGCATCCAAGAAATTCTACAAAAAAACAAAAGCACCAGGGCCTATAAGCAGATAGAATCTAAATGTCCATCCACCTGCTAATCAAAAATTACAGAGTCAGAGCTATTAGCAGGTTCTGGTTTGCATTACCTCCTGAAATGTAAAACAACTGTTTGCCGGACAAGGCTTGGCATAGCAATTACGGCACTTTGATTTGGACTGAACTTCCTGGAATTTTAATTCGGCTAAATCTGGGACCAACACAGTGATCAAATGCGGTAAACACCACCGCTGGACACAGGGAAAGGGGTCTCCATGGTGACTGGCAGTAACCACTAAAGTGAGGATAACGTTAAAAGTTTCCGTAAAGAAGGAGGGAAGTTCTGTGTTCCTGTTGCTCCTGGAGGGACAGCTGTACATAAGCCGTGAAGGTTACATTTATGTCACTTCATCTGATGCACCAAGGTCACAGAGGTCAATGAGAAAAGACACATTAAACCCATTTCAGACAAGAGGACCCATTTGTTGGGCTTAACCTCGCTGACCTGGCCTTGAGGGTGTATAACCGGCTTTCCAGACTCAGTGTGGACGGCAGACTTCCAGCTAGTCTGCTGCCGTCCCCCAAAGGGCTTGGAGAAAGGCGGACCTCCGGATCGCATACCCCTGTGGCCCCAAAGGCGGATTCTTCACACGGCACGTCCTCTTCCTCCGTACATGTTTTCCAACGACCAGAGGCGGCTGGCACTGAGCCGCTTTCCTCCGTTCCCTAATCCTGGGTCTGTTTTACTTTATTGCCGACTAAAGGGGTACTTTTCATTGACAGAAGAGCTGAGCTGAACTGTACAAATGATGCCGTAAAGGGGGCACACCCAGAGCTTGCTTCTGATTGGACTGACCTGAGCTGTGACTTCTCTGAGTGTTTCTGCAACCAACAACTGGACAGTGTGTAGTGTTTATAATAGGAGGGAGAAAAGGGTTTTTTATTAAAAAAAAACAAAAAAGCCCGGCATTATTTCCAGTTGTTATTAAAGACATAAATCTTGGGACAGCACAACTGATTATTAAAATGACATCTCCCTCCGGTCCTGCAGAAAAATATGGGTATGTTTTGCGAGAGGAGGCAAAGGAGGGGGAAGAGAAGGGGCTCTTTGTAGATGGCGAGGAGTTCGAAAACTGTGTGGTACTCAGGGCTATCGAGCACAGCTGGGCAGAGAGATCCAGTTGGACGCCAAGTTGGGGGGATTAACAGCAGGTTGCTGCAAATCAGAACCAGCTGTCCCAGATCGCCCCTCAACGATTTCACATTTTTATGGTTTTAATAAGCAGCTCTTTCTTTTATCTCATCATTCGTAGATGATTCTCTTTCTTTTAAGCGCAATTTAAACGGTCAATCATCATATTTAATACATTATACAGAATGACAATTTTCCAGCAAGGCACCCCCCCATGGCCAGTTTTCGAGACCACCAGTCCTACTGCCCTCATGGGGTGAGATGGCAAAAGGAATGTCAGCTGGGAAGGCGGGACCGAAAAACACGCAGGCGCCCTCAGCAGAAAGTCAGCTCACAGCCAGTGAGCCATGGCCCATGGCCCATGAGACCCAGCTGTATGATGAATCCCTACGAGAACCAAGATCTGACAGCAACGTGGACAAGTCTACTGCTGCTGTCTTTCTCGACCATCTGATGAAAGGAAGAACTCGAGTCCCCGGGGTGCGTGAATCTGCACGTCTGCAGCTGTAATTAAACAGCAGAACCCTTTGGACGGGCAGTGGACTTAGAGCTCTCTGGGCTCAGCGCTTGACAAGGCCAGGCGGCTCTGCAATAACAGCGTCCTGCCGTAAACAAAAGGACCCATTGAGCGACCGCTCGGTGACATTCAGGGGTGACGAGCGGCGTTGAGTCACGGGTGTAGTTCAAAGGCCAGGATGACCGCACCATGCTGTGCATGTTTCTGTGACGTCACAAACAAGAAACTGAATAAAAAACAAGTCACACTGCAGTATCATTTCGCGTGTCTATTTTGGGTTGGGGGACCATGACAGTCCCAAACGTCCAGGATCGTGTCCCCCAAGATGACATCAGTCCCAGGTGCTTCAGCAGAAAACATCGGTCACTGCGGCCAGCCTGACAACACAAAAACATTTCAAACGAGAGTAGAGTTGCCCAGAGCCTAATTTTAGCCGTCATATGCCTAGATGAATCACACGGCACAAAAAATAAGTAATGCTTTTATTTTTTAATAATCCACGTTATTCCCCCTTCACAAACACACACAGCTACATGGCCCTACTGGTAACCAGAGTGGCCTTTTGAACATAACAGCACCTCTCGGTGGATGAAGCTGTGAGCGGTTCCCAGTCGGTCTGTAAGGGGCCACGTTCTCACAGGTCTGATCACCAATCGTTAGTTCCATGACCGGACAGATAGGCGTGATGCTAAATGGGCTTTTCTGTTCCTGCAACGGCTCCAGCTCTGACGACAGTGTGAAACAGACAGGCCTGATCTCTGTTTTTATTAACCATTAAATTGCAGCCATCCTAATACGCATTCACTCTACCTCCCTGATACTAACCGATGACATTAATAAAGGAGGTTTGTGCTTTGTTCCCCCCCCCAACCAGAAAAAGTAAATCTCTTTGAGCTGCTGAATTTACAGGCGTTCGCCTTGTTGCTGGAGAATGGTGAAAGTGCTCCCACCGCTTGGACGATTTACGATTCCATCCCGTATGTAACCGGAGAGGTCTGCTTCACGACGCTATGCCAGCAGTTGCGTTTATGGAAAGTAAACCACGCCATTTCGTTATTCCGCACGTCGAAAAATTAAGGCCCGCCTACTCCCTCCCATCTGAAGACCTCCGCTGATGTCACTCTCAGGCTGTCCTCACCTTCTCTCCAAGCACGATATCCATGTCTCCATCTCACTGTCAGCCTCTGGGGTCATGCTGCTCCCCAGACATCTTCTTCTTATCTGTAACTTGCATTTCCCAAGTCGAGATGCCAAGTGTCGACACCGGGTGCATCAACAACAGCTGGACTGTCTTCAAACCATCTGATAAGACTTCACGTACGGACGGCAGATCTGGAGTCAGTGTTCGGGGGCTAAAAACCCCAATACCAAGACAGGAGGCTGGAAAGCTAGTCTAAGGGGGAAATGAGTCCAAGCAGAAGCCAATGGAGTCCAGTGGAGCACAGGTCGCCAGACTCAGGACATGACGCTAGACAGAGCCACGGCCCCGACCTTCATAGCCGGACATTTCGGTGAAGAAGTTCCTTAGCCACTATGACACCTAGTGTCAGTGCAGCGAAAGTACATGGTGTCTTTGCCCTTGTTCGTCACACAAAGCTGAAGTTTGGAAAAAACAGCGAAGAACAGCTCCAGAAGCATGCATTTCAACACAGCTCACTCGCCTCCCCTCGACCCGACAGTCAGGGGAGGTGCACCAAAGGGCAGCAGCGCTGAACATCGCTGACGTCAGGCCATAGCCAGAGCAGCCCGTGTTCAGGATCCCAGTTTAAAGTGTGAACTTGGAGCTGTGCTGCCTGCCGAGCCAAGAACAATCCATTACTTCACTGGCGTACACCAAAACGAGAACGTATAAATCAAAGACCACACCAGCGAGAGGCTATGTCATAATTACAGGGGAAGACCTTCTCAGCTCTTTGAACTTCTGTAATTGTGCTGTGAAAACCTCGACCAGGAGAATAATACCTCACCTTCGAGAATAGCGTTCCGGAGCTGGGTCATTCAACAATCACGAGGGGGGATTTGTGGTGTACGCAAATTCACCACAAGGATGCGGTGGGGGGGGGGGGCACAGGACCGCGCCCTTCGCTACCCTGGAAGGCTGTATGAAAAGTCCGTGTGATCAAACAAATTTCCAACATCTGCTAAAGGTCAGCGCAACTTTTCCATAAGGTCAGTTCATTTGGTTTACAAGTCAAATACGCAGTGACTAACTGGCAGGCGAAAGGAAACGAAAGTCAACCTCCAGTCATTCTCCACAGGTTTTTCCATTTCTTTTTTTTTTTTCCAGGGAGGCAGGACCTCTGGAGCTTTTCATTTACGTCCATCAGGCATACGTCACAATTCTGGTTACACCTGCACCCAAGTGCCACATGGACCCACTGTGTTTGCCTTATTTGTTGCTGTGTGACGTGAACAAATGATGCATCTCTGAACTTGGAGGCTGCATCCAATCTCATAACCTTTCTGGATGGGACCAGCTGCTCTGGCCATGCAAACTCGCACAGAGTGGACTGTGGTTAGACAGGACACATTTGACTGTCGAAAATTAAGAAAAGCTGTTAAAATGTAGTTTGTTTCAACGCTTATTGGGGCCAACCAGGTTTGGCGCCTCAGTAGGTAGCACCTTTGAGTCTCACTGGCCAGATGCAGGTTCAAGCCCACGGTGGAGTACAGAGGTACCCCAATTCACACCCTGGATCACCATGACATTAACGTGACGAGAGATCAGTGAAAACGGAAGGAGGATGGGATGAAGGGACAAAGAATAGATACCTGGAATGACGAGGAAGAGAAGCGGGGTGCCGTCCCGGCCACTGGGGGAGCTCAACTCCTTCGGCCCAAACTTGAGCACTTCTGTGGCCGCGCCGCAGCAGTACAGATGGCCCAAATCCCCCTCACAAACCTGGCCCCTGCCATCCGTGCCTGGAGACCCCATCCCTGAAGAAAAGATACAAAAGCAGGGATGTCCAGTCACATGACGGCCAAGGCCAGGACTGAAGCCAACTCTGAGGTTGAACAGTGACCAAAGCTCATCCCGCAATTAAGGGGCCGGAAGGTCTCCTATCAGCAGCAACAAGAGTCAGACGATCTCCTTAGTCCAGATCCCCACTGGAGAACCAACTGTAGTGCCAATCGTGTGCCAAAACATTCATTACACCCACCAACCCCAATCCCGCAGAACCGAAGAAAAACCTTGAACACAAGGTCAGGATTAAGGCTCTCGAAAGGAAGTGACCAAGCCGAACTGGCCTTCCAGCTCCCCCTGATTGGTCGAGGAGCCAAGTCAGGAGCAGCTACAGAAACGCTCCCCGCTGAACTACCAGAGTGGCTCTGAACCTTGCAGATCTGACAGACAACCAGGCCTATCTAGGACTAAACCCTTATCTACGCCCGTGATGGGAAACAAATTCAAACTCGGAGCAACAGCTGTGCAGGGTAACACGGTGTTAAAGACGAATGCAACATGAAGCACGTGAGCCAGTGACATATGGCAAAGGGGACGTTATTCAGCAATACGAGAGCAATGCAGCGAAAAAGAGGACAATGGAGGGTCCCCTTCACGTGTCCACCTAAAAAAAAAGAAACATTTTTAAGGTCGGCCCTCAGAGAATTCCTTTCGGAGAGGATGTTAACTTCAGAAAAGCTACTGGAAACGAAAAAGGGGTGGGAAGAAAGGCTTTAATACACTCTGACAATGGCCCAGACCTGCTGGGCATATTATTGTGACCCAGAAGAATGTACCTCACAGTGGGGGACGTCTTTCTCCATTAGCCTGGGGGTGGGGGGAAGAGGGGGGGCACCGGTTTCACTCTGGCTGATGAATAGCGACGCGGCGGAAACACGGAACGGTGCGTGCAGGGACCACTCTGCCCAAGGCTCGCCCCCTTTCGCCAGGCCCGGCTCCTGGGTACCGAGGGGTAGCACCAGCCTGTGAAAGACGACTGTGGCGGTGGACATGGATTTTAATCTTCAGTGGGGGGCATGTGGGGGACAGGGGCAATAAAAGCAGCGATGTACTCCACACATCCGTTCCCCACCCGTGGCCGTAATAAAAGCTTTACGTGTGACAAGGTTTCTCCCAAATGATAAAACGGGGCCTTTTATTGAAGCGGGTCAGGACCCCGAGATGCCACAAAAGCGAAAATGATGACTGCCCCCCCCCCCCCCACTGAGACATTCGGGGAGGGCGGTTTCATCTCGGATCTCATGGAAGTCTTACAGCAGGTCACAGCACGTGTCCGTATCGATGCCTAGGCGACTATGGGGGGGTGGGGGGGTTTCAGGTGTTCACTCGGGGATCACCACACCCCAGGCCGGCCAGGGTATGATGGAATTACAGAAAAAAAACATTAACACAGGCCAGCGATGGCGATGCATCAGACCATGGTCAAAATCATGTTGTTCTGCTTAAGACAATGGAATAGCAGTGATAAGCACATTTGTTAGCTGTGTTTTGCCAAATACCCTGTTTCAGTGGCCAGTGTTCAGAGGCCTGTTTCAGGGGCCCATGTAATCGCTACAAAGTAAAACTGTGAAGAATATCATGGAATACAGCCACTGAACATTTACCAAAACGTAACATGGTGAGGTGTCCGACTAGAAATGGAAACATTTTGGTCACCATAGCTTATGAGCCAAGGCAACATATTTGAAACATAATGGAGCATTTAACACATTCACCAGATTGTAAATTTACATTGGAGTACTCCAAAGGTACTATTGCTTAATTCAAAAACTTTTTTTGTAAGTATTTGAGTAAGATCATAGCGGCTTCAGCATTCACGTCAATCATTTCATTTTTATTAAGAGAGTAAGTGAGGACACACAGGACTGTTTATCAGCTGAAGATTGCTGGGTTAAATTCAGCAGCACATCTCGCTGTTACCCTTCAGACGGCCCTTTGACTTCAGTCTGTAGGAATAAAATGACAAAACTGCACACATTTTTGAATACAATTGTTGCTTTTTCCTACTTCAAAGCAGATGAATTTGCATCTGCGTGACTGACTTTTAGATCAGAGTACTTTAAGATACGATCGTTGCTGGGTTTCCTCCCAGAAGGCTTCAGACGCACGATGAGAATCCTGAACGTGGAAGGACAAGGTCCAGAAAGCAGACAGATAAATATTCATACACCCAATCATAATAATAATGGAGTTGGAGGGAATCATTAAAGAAAATTGCTTGGGAGTTAGGGTTCTTTATCAAAACCCAGTCACATCTCTCTTCCACTGATCCTGATAATCTCCCAGTGACATAGGTCACTTCATAACGTTTAAAACCCTCTACAGTCAGTGGGGAACTGATCCGGGAACGGTTCTTTATCAAAACCCAGTCACATCTGTCTTCCACTGGTCCTGATAGTCTCCCAGTGACATAGGTCACTTCATAACGTTTAAAACCCTCTACGGTCAGTGGGGAACTGATCCGGGAACGGTTCTTTATCAAAACCCAGTCACATCTCTCTTCCACTGGTCCTGATAGTCTCCCAGTGACATAGGTCACTTCATAACGTTTAAAACCCTCTACGGTCAGTGGGTCATTCACAGAGCATGCTGACTGGCTACTTGCTGGCGAGAGAAATTGCTTTAATGAAGTTATCTGCTAATTTCCACGCTGCCGATATGTTTGATTTAATGAGAAATCACGTGGCTGCCACTTACTTACGGCCAAAAAAACGACTCCAAAAACGGTTCCCTCCGTATTCAGATGTCCTGTCTATAGCTGGTGACAGCCAGCGACCTCAGTGACAGTACTCGCCAGTGTCCTAACTAAGAGGTCCGACCGACAACAAGCCGCCGCGCCGGTACGCTGAGTGTACCGCTTTAATATGTCCGACTCTAAACAAAAGATGCTTTGAGAAAAGGTTCCTATCGCTCATTCGCTCCTTCGGGACGCCACGTTTGTGAATATACATGCATGTATTGAAAAAAAAATGAATAAATGTACTTATTTGCTAAAGAAACCAACCGTACTTTAGACTAGCCCCATTTTAATTTAGTATATTAATCACATAGTAACAAGTTTAATGTAGACCAATAAAGTTGTGTTTGATTTTATGGATCACATAAATGAATAACTCCTGGTGCCATTTGGTGGATTACTGAAGTACTAAAGTACGTGGTCTTTTTTAATTAGATTATTGTATGTTACATTATGGTTGTTTGCAAACCGTAAATGAACAAATAAAACGCGCGTGCCAGCATACATCATTTCCCATCATAACGTGTTAATGACGTGTGTGTCCCAAATTCCATCAAATTCTCATTCCCCTGGACACTACTACTAGGAAAAATTAAATTCATGCTACTCCGCCCCCACTTTATAGATGCACTTTGTATCTGAGCGAACACCTGTAAGTGTAAGCGGCACGCTCCCGCACAATGACGTCATTGCCTGGCTGTCCACATCTGGCACCACGCTGTCCACATCTGGCACCATGCTGCGATCCCCACGTGGTCTTCTGATGATAACAACCCGATCCACAGCTGTCACTACAAACAGATACCAACACAACCATTACAAGTGTGAATGGGGTACGCGGGACGGGGGCTTGCGTGCAATTCGAAATCCTGATCCCCAGAAAGTTTCATTCATGCTGGATGTCGTCTGTGGGAGTGACGCGGAGGACTGATCAGTGCCTGATCATTTAACTCGACATCGCAGGAATGCCTCTGTGGTCCAACAGCAACACTTTAGAGGAATTTTCATTGTTTCCAGTAGAAACATACTGGCTCTTATTAAGAGAGAGCCAGTTCAAGGTGGATTGCATCCCCGTTGCTTAAACAAACAGCTACGCCAAGTCCAGTACTTCCACCTATTTAATTCTTAAAAAAAAAAAAGAAACGCTGGCGTTGTGATTTTTATCATTATTATTTTTTGTAGCCTGTTTAAAACAAGATCAGATTCTCTTCTGATCTTGCAAATTTTTTAATTTCATTTAGGTATGCGTCACTTGCTACAGAACTATTCGTGAATGTGTGCACAACAAATTCCAAGCCAAACAACAGGATAGCATGTTTTATTCCTACAATATATTGTTAAGTCAAGCTACAGGTGCTATGTCTGGAAGCGGGCCAGCAAAAACACAGTGCACCCCAAAAATGAGAAGAATGTGCAAAAGTCCAGAGGTCAGACTTTTAACCACTTAAAGCAATGTGTGTGTATACGGAAGGGAAGTATTTTAATCTTAGCAGAATAGACCCGAGCCATCTTCCTAGAGTGTTCTTCTTGCATGTTTTCCACAAATCTTGGAAAGCTAAGCTTAAAAAAGTAGGCAAACTTGGCGGGGTGCTGGGAGTCGGTATGCAAAAGACAAAAAACAAACATTTGGTCAACCACTACTTAAGGCATTCATTATTGAACCGGACCTGGGGTTTAAAAGCTGACAAGGATTACTGGGCTTTACACAGATAGTTTAGTTAAACGTTTGTCTAGGTCATTCTGCTGCCGGAACATAGTCTGGTCAGCCCGACCGCTTTGAATGGATGCCGTAATTCCATTAAACCTTAACATTGCGGTTTTGAACAATGAGAGGTGTAATCGATACGACGTAAGTGAGTGTTGCACTTGTCCATTCAGCAACAATCCAGGACAGGTTTTCCACAGAGTTTGTGTCACACAGAAAGAGTTCAAATGAAACAGAAAAAATAACTGAAAATAAGACGTTTCCAATAAAAATCATAATCAACTATTCCAATTCATAGAAATGACACCTTCATCTACCATATGGTGTGTGGCATCAAGACGGACCAGGAAGGGTGGGGACAGTGTAATGGACAGTGACCGGGCAAATGAGGATAACCCCGCTCACCAAGGGGTTTTGAAGCCTCATTTAGCACTAGCATTGATTTGTCATTTGGGATTCTCCTACCTACCATGGGTTTTGAAGCCTCATTTGTCCCATCCCTAATAATGGACACCTGTTTTCTCCACACCATGTTCCCTGGCACAGCACCCCCCCAGATCAGTTCTCGAATTCGCCAGTACCAGTCTGTTGAGTCCTCTTCAGACCACCCTTCCTCTTCCTCCTCATCATCACTGCAATTGTTGGGCTGAATAAAATGCAGGATCCCAGCATATTTTTCAGCGGCAGGGAAGGAAAACAAATAGCACACCCCTAAATCAGTTATGGGTTCGTGTACGGACCGGTTTACTGGTTGTTACAGGCTAGTCCTCCATAGTAGAGATGTTTCACCCCGGTTCATGCAGTTCATCAAATTTGCAGTAACGTACAGTCAATCACAAATCTCATTCAATCGGGAAGGAGTAAGACCACGGCCAGCCCAAATACCAGAATGTTATGGCCTCTCCGAGGTAACTCTGTGGCTTCCAAATCCAAACCCTTTAATGTTATTTTAATGTCCTGGTTGTGAACTTGTAGCTGGTTTACCTTGGCTTACCAAAACCAGCCCATGTCTCCACGCCGGTAAACGACTCATTACCTGCTCACGCTCCCTGAGAAGCGAGTCATGTTGGAGTCAGGGAGTCATGTTAGAGTCAAGGAACCATGTCTCAGAACACATCCGGCTCCCGACCCGACCCCTGCTGGTGCCCTCGGCTTGGGGACGGCCTCTGTTCCTGTCACCGGTAGAGTCAGGTGCGGAGACACTGTCTCTCCATGGTGTGTTGTGGCAAACTCTGCTGCAGCTTCATAGCTCTTGTTTTAATACGCTTTCGCTGTGCAGTTAGCGCCAAGGGCCTCTCCAAAGTTACACTCATTCCCTGCCTTCAGCTCAAATCCCCTCCACGTATAAAAAAACGTCCCCGCTATCGCCACAGAGTCACAGCTCCAGGTAGGGACTGTGAGCGGCCCCTTCCCCTGACCGCCATCACCCTGTGTTTGCTGCGACAAGCTGGAGGCAAGAGGAAGCTCCAGGATCCCCCTGTAAACACGTCAGCCTCGTTTATTACACTAAATCGAGCTGCTGCAATCTGTTTCTAATCACACTCTGTATCTTTATTCAGGGAAACATATTTCTTTGGCATTTTTTTTTTTTATTTTACTCTTTTTTTTTTTTCCCTCCATGATGAGCCACAAAATGGCGGTTATCCGTATTTATAATTTACAACATCGTGCATCTGCCTCAGTACCGGATGGAAGAGCCGACGCTGGCGTCGGGTTGCTGTCCGCCTCTGTCTCACCGCTAAATATGGAATTTAACGTTTTAGCAAACACAATCCCGCCAAGTGCTGTTGTACTTCCTCCCTAAAGACCCGCTTTTTATTGTTAACATAGCTTTGCAAATAGCTGGGCTCCAGTTCTCCTACGCAGAGCCAAATATCTGATCAACAGCCGTCAACCTGCACCCCCAGCGCCGTCCTTCACTTCAGCGTAACTCCTGGTTCATATTTGTTCAGCAACATTTGTCTTACGTACAGAACCCAGGGCCCGTGTATACTTGTCACGGAGCTGAGCAGGTTCCCCTGGCCATAGCTGAAGCCCTGCGCCCTGACTGAGGGGAAGTTTCCAGTTTGGAGTGCAATCTTTCAAACGGGATAATTGGTTATAAAATCTGAAAACTGACAAAGGGCAACCTACACGCTTAGTGAAGTATCAATCATTCAGGATTTTTCCGCTCTTTTCTTTTTTTTATTGCGGACGTCAACGTACCTTGTTAGCGTTTTTTTTTAAAACTCGGCCCCTGTCGACAGCTGTCTTCTTAGGGGGCTATGTGAGTTCTGTCCCCGTTTACCAATAATGCCTCGTCGGTGCATGCGTTAACAGCGGGAAGAATGTCGCCATGTTAATAGCTGATAGCGGACGTGCCTTTACCTGGCACTATGTCAGTGTAAGTTTCGGGGCGGCCGTCCCTTTAAAGCCATGTGACCTGACACGGCTTGGATTTCAACCTATTTTTTTTCCTCTCCTTCACGTTGTCAAGTCACCCACCCTCTGGAGCAGGAGAGAGGGTGAGTAACACGGTCATGATGACAATCCCTTTGGCAACTAAAAAATCCAGTGAGTTTTCCCGCAGGGCATCTCTTAATTTACACCTCTTCCAAGCTCGATGAGCACTCCATGGTTGAGCTCCCCCGTCCTCCATGCAAGGATGAGAAGCAGGGTCACATGACTCAGCAGAGCTCTCCAAACAGGCCTCAAGACATCCAGGAAATGTTCCAGGAGAACATTACCAAGAACCTGGAAAGGATATTCCTGCACTTTGTACCTGTGTGACCTGAACTGCAAACACATCCAACATGATGGGGGTCCTTCACACAGAGTTCACCCACATCCCAGAAGAGATCCCAGAGCCATCGCCATTAGTGTGTGTATCGGGGGGGGTGCAGGGTCTCTGAATGGGAATGTGTCCCTGCAGAGATGTGGATTCGATTAGCCTAGCAGACCTGACCAATCAATCTTCAGACAAGTGAGATGACTAATCTACCACAGACAATGGTTGGTCCTGGTGGGACACCAGTTTGCTCCCGTTGAAGGAAGCTGCACAGGAATGCGTCGAAAGGTGTCTCCATGGCAGCAGAAGTCAGGGAGAGGCCAAGATAACTGAAGCCCACTAGCAAAACGAATGAGAGTCGAAGAAGGAGGGCACATTCGTGCTTTCCAAACAAGCAAACCACACATCACATTTCGAGAACACGTAATGGTAGACTGGCCACCGGCCATAAGTCACATGACCAAGATATTTCTGTGACAGGTGGTCCAAATTTCAGAGGGGAACAAAATCCAGCCTTGATGTTAGCAGGCTCGTTCAAGCCGATCTCGTTTTTATCGTCTGCAGAGACGGAGCGAGAGAAAAGTATGAGTGGAGCCTTACTCGGTACCATATGGTGTATGAGCTTATAATTTTGTTGCCACAACAGGTTGAAAAATATTCTACTTTTAACCTGATACTACAGTTCTCAGAGGTACACACAGGCATGCATGGAACCCTCACTGCTGGAAGCAGCCTCTCTGCGCAAAGAGAAGGGCATTTTAAACTGTTCTGTGTGTGTGTGTCTGTGTGTGTCGGAGGGAGGTGAAATATTCAGTGCACCTGTGAAAACACATTCGATCATAACGGCAAGCACGATGTTCTTAGCAGGATCTGTAACAAGTTTTCAAAGGAGAAAAATGCTTCTACCGTTAAGTATTTCCTGAATTTATTTTGATGGATGACAGACTGCATATCTTTCACTCATTAAAAAGCATATTGATATAATTTCAGAAATGAATTTAATGCACAGATGTTCTGAATAGTTTTGAGGAGGGGGATTTACATTAATCAAATTCTTTACCATGTATTTTTTTTATGTAAAGGGGTGACAGACGGCATGACAACCAGCCAAATGTTTGTGAGTTTCTTCTGTAAAATATCACACAGCGGTATCAGACGCTGTATGTGTGCTTCTTATTTTCCCCTGTAATCAGGAGGCCAGATTTGCTTGTTATACCAAACATCCCACTACAAATTCTCCTTCACGCAGGGTAGTCCGATAAGCCCAGGCCAGCCCTCACTCAGCAGTCATACCTGCAGCACACCTTGGAGCTAACGACGTGACATAATGCAGACCTTCAGAGACAGCGAGGAGTCTTCCTCCACTCCACCCCCAATCACACCAGCTCGACAACATCAGCTGATTGGATCCACTTCCTGAAGTCTGTTCCCTAAAGATCCGTTCACTCTCCACTTGTTAGACTTTGCTTTCAGCCCCCCCCCCCCCCCCATCCACTTACTTAGATATCATTTTGCAGCCAGGAGGTCAAAGGGTCAAGCCACTTAACCCTGGAAGTTCTTCCAGGTTACTCATCATATCCTGTTAGTCAGCAGCTCATGTATGGAGATTCGAGAGTCGAGATTATTGATACACGTCCATGTATGGCAGGTATAGCACAACATTTCATTGGGACTCAGGGTACAAAAAATAAAAAATAAAGAAATGAAGATCTTCACCTTTTTAAAGGCCGATGGGACAGATACATCTTAAACATTAATTCTTTATTAAGTGCTGCAAATTCTAACTTGTCTTAGGGGATGCTAATTCAGTTTCCCACCTTCCTGCTCACATGCCGACGGATGCCCGTGAGACATAACCTAATGGCTGGGCTATGTTTAATTAGCGCTGCACAGCTACTCTGGACCGGGAGGATGGCCTGGTTCAATCCGGGATGCAGGGGTGACAGATGATGTCACCTGGGGAGCATTTCAGAGACTGCCGCGTAGTCTGTGTGCTGTGTGACATCCACAGCGACGGTGAGGAGGCATCAAGGCCTAAGCATGTGGTGTGAGTGGCGTCTCCATTCTGCCGGCCTCCAGACCGCCCTGTTTTGGCAAATCATTCATGTGCGTTCATCAGCTGTACGATGAAAACATTACCCGCCTGACTTCGAGACTTCTGAGACATAGACTTTCAAAAAAAACCCTCAGATCATTTTGCTCATGTTCTCCTAAATTATTTGGAGGTTGCTAATGCGTCGTTAGTACGTATTACCTGACGCCATCATCAAGCAGGATTTATGTAGATCATTTTCCATGATTCATAGAGATTTGCATTTGCTTGAGCACTTTGGCTTAAAGATCCTGTTCTTGTGTAAAAAAAAAACACAGGGATTTCAGCCTGTAGCATCTTGCTTATAATTTAAATTTCTTGATCTCTGTTTCCTGCTGCCTCTGCAATAGTCAGCAATGCCGATATCCTATATCGCTTTTATCGTTTATAATGCATGATGTGTAGTTTATAAAATGCGGTGAAGTATTTGTCTTGTTAAACTTATAAAAACCTCCAGTTTGACTTCTGGAAACGACTCATGGTGGTATTTAATTTGGAGCTATTTTCCATCGAATAATGCAAATGCTGTGAATCCAAACGAGAGGCCGAGAATGGGCTCTCGATCCTCGGCGTTACAGTTGTTTTAGTCTGAAGTGTCGAAAATCAGTTTGACTACGTACTGATGCTCCAGGAAGTTCTCCAGCCAGACGTCACAGCGCACCTTTCAGAGGACCGCGCCCGTTGTCTGAGCTTCCCCAGAAGTGGAGCTTCGACTGCCAATTCACGTTGTGTAGAGAGGCACGAAGCGTGAAATCACTGTTAATTTTAACCCATGACCCCTAATTAATCATTATTGGGTGTCCACTACTTCCAGCACTCGGTTAACACTTTGTAAATAGGTTCCAGATTAAATGGTAGGTGTGCTGCTGGGAATTTACAGCCTTCTAAATCTAAAACACAGGTTTACATCTTACTGTTCACCTCAGATGATGGCATGTGTGTATTTCCCTGTTGTTCAAGATTAGCAGTTGGTACTGAAGGCCTCCCCCCCAGCCTGCACGGCAAAATAATCATGCCTTTGTTTTAGGGTTGATGCCTTACAGCCACACACAGCAGACCCAATCGTTTCAGGACCATCGTTTTACTTGTGCTGGTTTTACTTTGAGGGCACCTCGAGCCTGGATTTCATTAACTCTTACATCCACTGTGACATAGCTGGGAAGTCCTTGGGTTACAGCAGTTACTGCGTTCGCTGAGGTGCACACACACACGGCTCAGTCTGTTCTGGGCTCCTGGAACCCTTGGCCAGCAAGGGTTCCAAGGGTTCACTTTGTGAGATCTTTCTCCAAAGACAAAGAGCGTCTATCTGGATGTGGAAGGGGACTTGCAAACAAGACGTTCATCCCAAGCTGTTTCCCCGCTAGGATGCTCAGGAAGCAGCGTTTTCAGATTTGTGGGGCCTATGTTTGTGTTTCAAAGGGACACAAGACGTATGTGAAATGGTGATTTCATCTCAGCTTCTCACATACCCTCACATGGAAACACGCTGTGTTTTCTGTCTGCCAGCAGTCGAGTGGCGTGCTGGCCTTAAGGACTTGATCGCAGCTTCTAACGTACTCGTTCTTTCAACATGTCAGGTAAATTTATGGCTAAATGCGGTGGAAGGCTTTGCCGATGACGCATAACCGGCATTTTAGGCCACGATTTTCACAGGGCAAACCGTTGCCCCATTGCTCAGAAGAGATAAGGATGCCGTGCACATTTCTGTTCATCGTCAAATGTCAACAACACTTGACCTGGCAACCTCTGCACTGGGGAGAGAGTTTTTAAACCCCCCCACCCCAGGTGCAAGTTTCACACGCTGCTTGCACACAAGGCCCTGAATGATGGCTCGGTCGCCAAACACCACCTACGGTAAAACTGTTTAGAGTAGGAGCCTCAGCTGGGTCCACGATCGCAGTCCACCCCACACAAGATTCAGCAAAACACTGATAATGTCTTACATGAAGAAATCTGCACATCTACTCTGGAGCAGTAATATTGTGCCCTGGAGTTCTTCCCAATATAGTTTTCACTACAAATCTGCCTTTCAGGGAAACTAGGTTGACATGGGCAATATATAGAAATTAACTAATTGAATTGAAATTTTATTTGTCTTCTGTAAAAAATAAGCTTTAAATAAAGCCTGGCTGTTTAAATGAACTGCCATCATTGAGTTTGTCAGTGCCCCACGTTCCATTTAGGATGTCTCCTCATGATGTCTGTGTGAAGTGTGTCAGGTGTCACTTTGTGCCTCATCGTGGTACAGCGTGGTGCCAATGTGGGCGTTCCTGTTCTCTCAGGTGAGCAAGCTGTTTGGATCCTGGAAATGCTAAATGCAGACAGAGGCTTTCCTGCTGCTAATTGCCGCCTTCTCCCCTTCTATCCAAGTCTGTACTGTGTTTTAAGAACGTAATTATAGTGATATTACCAAAGCGATGAGTGAGGACTGATCTAATTACCAGTGAAAGAGATGGGGGCTAATTACCTCACAGGTGTTTGGAGCCATGCCCTCTCCCTGTGGGGGCTGGGAAGCTGGGGGGGCCATCAAGTGAAAGTGTTTCAGACCCTCACAGGCCTGAGATATGGTATCCCTTTTCATTTCGGCCCCTTATGACGTATCTCCGCTTTATCTTTCTTTTCTCTACTCTGTAAGCAGAATACCCCCCTCCCCCTTCCCCTGATGATTGCCACACAGTGGACCCCTGGGCGTAACATCTGACGTCTGGGGCGGTGGCTCTGATGCCTCGCAGAGGCACACAGGAAACGTCCCGGTAGGCCGGGACAGTCGGGGGTCCGGTTCTCTTCTCCAGATGAGGAAACATACCAGGGGCCACAGGGCCCCGATCTGTGGGTCTGGGGCCAGAGCATGATGGATGAGGGTGGGCATTGTGTGGGTGTAGAATTGACGAGTGAGTGAAGTATGGTCCACTTTTGATTGTTTTTTTGGGTCAGTAAGATGCTAAGATATATAGCAACTGACAGTTAGAGTCAGAGTTCACAGCCTATCAGCACACCTGCTTATGAGCTCCAAATATAGGGTTTTAAAAGGTCTGTAACCTGGAAAATATGCTCTGGATCTCACCCCCCAAAATGTTTTCAGGCAGATTCTTTTAGCTACGTTTTCCTGTCGCAGATCTTGGATGAAGAACCCAAGGCTGTCCCCAATCCTCCAGCACAGCAGAAGAAAACATACTAGAAAGTCCATCTCCACCTCCCAAATTCACATCTCAACGCCCATTTCGGTTGCTCTCGTACCCATGCTGAAGTGACTGCAATGGCTAGCATCCAGCTACATCTCGATTTTTTTTTAGGATTTGGGTTCATGATTTGTGGCTGTGGAGAGGACCTGCATCAACCATGATTTGACAGCCTAAAGATTATTGTAAAACATCCACGAGTCAATAGGCAGCCATTATACATGCCACTGGCAGTTCGGAGGGTGTTGCTGCACAAGAAACAGCCGCTTTTCTGCAATTTGCAGTCGGGCTGAAATGGCCATGGAGATACCTGTGTGAATAAATGGCCAGGGTGTCTCATGGTGGGCTACGGACCCCCTCTACACCTCTGGGGGACGTGAAGTGGCAGCCAACAGGGGGCGCTGTCCAGGCAACTGTGGCAAAGCATCCAAAGTGCAGCAGAGGCAGCAGACAACAGGAAGCAGTACCGAGGTGTGCCGGGTTCACACGCAGATGGTGAGTTGTTTTTGCTGAACTCAACAGAGGGCGAGAGTCAAAATGGGAAGAAGCACAGATTACGAGAAGTCTTTTTTTCTCACTAAATCCGGTCTTCTAATGGTAGCTAAAAATAGCCCCATGTAGTAGGTCTGTAGTATCCCTTTCATGTCTTTTTGAGGTGTTTTCCATCTACAGACGTGAAAATCCCGCGGGTCGATGGCTTCTCTTTTTCCGAACTGTGAATCTCAAAGGCAAAACGCTTGACGAGGGGAAGCAATGTGCACAAGGTCGACATCAGACATCAGAAAGAGCTTCTTTTACGAGATCTGTAGAGATTTAAGGCTGACATTAACTGGGGTTTTGCTGGGAAGCCGTTCGATCTGTTTCACAGACCTCAGCACAGTGACGACATTCTCAGGCACGGCAGGAATTGCTCCTCACATATCGTCATTTATCACTGGGGGGGGGGGGGGCTGTGAGCAAGCTTGAAAAATGCCACCTCCACCTGACTTACAGGGAGACACCATTCTGGAACTGGGACGGCGCCCTCCAGCACCTCCAGGGTCTTAAGGTCCTGACTGCTTTAACAGACAGACCCTGCATCTCCTGGCTGATCAGGCATGACAGAATTCTTCCCTAGGATGACAATAATACCCCAACGTACCACAAAAAGCATCAAAATTGAAGCCTCGAAGCACTGCACGCATTCCCTGGCATTGCATAGTCAATAAATAAAGAACCTTAGCAACAGCTGCCACAGCTGGAAACCTTCTCAAAACAGGTAAGGTAGGACCCACAGTCTAGCAGGCTGAAGCAGATTTAACGAAGGTGTAGAGAGTCACAGTGCATATTATTGCTCTCCACGGCTGTGGACACTTTGGGTTATACCTGTGTTGTCTGCTTTGGCCTTCAAGGGTCTGTACCTCCTGCTCAGAAGTACACATTTATGTCGTAACAACACGAGGAACGAGCGATATCCATACATCAGAGATATTGCCGTTTTTCCACTTTGGAACAAAGCGTTGGCTGTTGTACGACACCAGCTGTGATGTATTTATAGGAAGAGTGCATAGATTTTAAGATGAATTGGAATATTGATTTCACTTCTGCCTGCTACACGGCGGCGCAGATAAGAAACATGTGCAGAGCAGACGAGCAGACCATTTGTCAGCTCACAGTACACGTTCACTGTTAGCCACGGAGGCCTGCAGCAGGAGTGACTCTTCTCAGACGAGCTGCCTGAGCTTTTCAGAGGACTGATTCCTGGTTTTAGCTACCCTGGCTCATTAGCATCACTTTAGGACCGTCAGTTCCAGACACTTCCACCATTATTCACATGTCCCAGGAGAACTGCCAGTGCCAGTCACCCATTAGTATCCGAGGGGCCATTCCAACACGGGCAGTCCGTACCGATGGCTACATACATGCCAGACGGCTCCTCTTGAAAGCGGTGCTCACCGGCAGGTAGATTCGCGCCCCTCGCACGTGAAATGTGGATCTCCACCTGAACAATTTAATGGGCCGGTCATCTTCTCTGCTGTGCTCGTGCTTCAGAGATGAATTTTGATATGTGTGATGGAGAGTCCAAGCTATTTATGGGACAGCAGCCTTTGAACGGCTGGTGTGATGTGAGAATGAGTAGCAGATAAAACGAAGGCTGAGACCCAGGCCAGAAGATCCCACAGTAGGCAGATTCCAGGCGCCTGTCAGCCGTGTTGTAGCTGCACCTCTGTGGAAGACGAGATGCTGGGAATCGAAGCCATTTAAGGGCACGTGTCCTGTCACTGCAGGATGAGGACAAAATGAGGGCTTTTGTGAACCTGAATTTACCAAGAGAAAAGTGACAAAAATACAAGCATTAATAAAACCAGGAAAAGTGAGCAACATGTCATGGGGCTTTGAAATGTAGCTATACAGACCGAAGAGGAAGAGGGGCTGTTCCCACCCCCTACCAAGAGTGATTTTCCCCTGTCCTCGTCAACCTTGACGATTATCGAGCTCAGATATCGACCTGTCATATACTGAAAGACATCTCGCTTTCCTGTTTACCGTTTCATTAGGCCCATCAAAGCCCCAGTATAATTCATCGAAAAGTGAATTTTAGCTACGAATATCTGCCTGACCTCAGTATTCGCCAAGGCATTGCTGTCTGTCAGTCACAAGCAGGTTAGTAAATTGGCTGTACAGTAAAATGACATTCTATACAGAAATGCTTCATCTTTCCATCTAAACCTAATTTTGCTGTACACAGTAGAGCCAATGAGGTACTTTCAGAGTGCCAGTAGGCTGGGGATTTGTGTCTTCTGAGGCCTGTGATTGGGTGGACCTTCAAACACCTGACCTGTCACATCCAATCATCTTCTGCATTTTTTATTAAACCCCACCCAAGGCACCCATTCATCAGAAGGTCCTCATTACACACTGCTGTCCACAGAGTAAGGCAGACACGCCAGTATATAAATCACATGTATTAAATGTCAAAAGTTCCACAACCATAACCTGAATAAAGAGTTTAGAAGATAAATGGTTAGAGGTTAAGGTAAAAATACTTTTATTCTCTTACTCATTTGTAAAATGTACCATTTGGGACAGATGGAGAGAAACAGATTGAGAGAGAGAGAGAGAGAGAGAGAGAGAGAGAGAGCGAGAGAGAGTCATTCCTTTCTTGGGAATGAAAACCATTCCTCAGCTCCTGGCCTTGTCCTCCACCCCTCGCTGCTCCAGTTATCCATACCTGGCCTGGGCGGGGTTTAGCCGCATGGGCACTGCTCCTGGCAGCACTCACCATGGAGCGGGGTCACATGACCCCTGCCTCACTCTGTGATCATTTCCTTCCTACTTTTATGGCCAGCACTGGCCCCCGGCAGGTGAGCAAACACGGCCTGTCAGCCTGTGCGGAACCCACACGTCGGCATCTCCCCGTCGGCCACGTCGCTTGGTGCGAAGCCGCACATCCTCGGCGTCATGGGGGCCATCCGTCACAGAGAGGTGTCCAGATGGCTCGACCCTTTCATCTCGACGGGGCCACGCAGCGAGGTCCCATGCTGGGCCCCGTCTCCTCCCCCCGAGGGGCTGGTCGTGGTTCGAGCCTTTGGCTCAATACGAGGCCTTTGACCTGTACAGCACAATACTTTAACAGTAAACAGCTAAGGTATTTTTAAGGAGCTGCCATAATTACAGATTATATTTAATCTGATAAAACAAACACAGGAGGATTCCAAAAGGAGGCACTCACCTGTATACTGGTACATGATTTAACGAGGAACCCCCCCCCCCCATGAAAGAACAGAGCCATGAAATGATCAGCATGGGGGAGTCATGTGCTGCATCGCATAAAACATGTAGGAAGACACAGTGGGCCTCCGAAACTCACCCCAGGACGGGATAACTGGTGATCATCCTTGGGGCGAGGGCATCTTTAAGTAGCGATGAAGAGAACACCCCCGCCCCCCCTACAGGTGGGAGCATCCTCCAGCGTTCTTCCTCTCTCTCTCTCTCTCTCTCTCTCTCTCTCTCTCTCCCTCTTTTCTGAAGCCCGGTGCCGTGCAGCACGCTGCGGTTGCCAGGTTTAATAAAACAGTGCAACATTGAAGAGGAATTCGAGCATTTAACAGTGCAGCTCTGAGGAGTATCTGGGGACCCAAATGTCTTCCATAAAAAGGCTTGGAGAAAAAGCACACACACAAGATTAAAGGGCCTGTGGTCTCTGGAGGCGATGTCGGGGCCAGACGGGGCCGCGGAGGAAGGGGGGTAAACAGGTGTTTTTGCGGGGTCTGCTGTGTTACCCAATGCCACTTGCTGTTTTACACGGCTACGTAGGTCTGAGATTTCACTGGAACAATTTGTGCAAAGTACCATGCTAAAGGGAAGAACACCAAAGTCCTTCAGGAGAATGGGATGGGTTACTAGTTATGATCCGCTTTTACCAAACACCAAGTGGACATGACACACATTTTGAAAGGCCTCCTAATTGAGATTAAAGCTCCGTGGCTGTACAGAACTAGAAAAACACCACATCGACTGTGGAACAATGCGAACTTTTGCATGGCCAAAAACACATTTGATACAAACACGTGTGTCGGTGGATTTGTTCCATTATTTTGTCTGCCTTTTGTTGAGTCAGAACATCCTAGAACACAATGTATTTTGATTAGTGAAGATCACCTCTTTACTGCTTTAAGCACAGTGGAACAAACATGATCTTGTTCTAAGTGGGCATTATCCTTCCTGTACGGGTTCTTAAAATCTTATAGGCTGTAGTGCAAGGAGCTCATGCCGCTCATCTGTTTCCTGTCACTCATATTTAGACTTCAGATCTCATGAGGTCTCTGGGTCTGATTCAGATTACTGTCACACAAAGCTACCATTTATAATAGGAGTTTACGATCCTAAAATTCAGACGGTGCGACCACAGCGTTTCTCTGCTCTTCTCACTAATTCCTCCGCCCTGCTTGGCCATCCATCGCCTTCCATCTCTCGCTTCACTGCTACTCCTTCACCGTGCTGCCCGGGTTCACGCCGAAGGCTGTCAGACGTGAATCTCCTGCCTGTTCTCTCGCTGTGTCCGTTGAGTGCCGGCCTCACGGGTTGGCATGGTGATGGGCCCCAGTGATGGCCAGGAAGGGGCGCTCGGGAAGCAGAGACACAGAAGCTATAGAGAGATGAGGCGGCGTGTTCTCCAGGAGCCGAAAGCCATTAAACTCGAGGCCTGGGGAGATGTGAAGGAAAGGACACCATTGCTGTGGAGCGTGTGGGGCAGCTGAAGGCAATAAAAACCTTCCTCTCTACTGGTGCGGAGGCTGGGGGGCAGGGGGCTCCCTCCTGCCGCTCGCAGGAAGTGCAAAGGGTCTAGTGTGGGCTTCTGTGCAAGCAGATGGGCCCCAGCACAGCAGAGGACGGGCCCCCACCCCCATAATCACAATGTTTTTGAGAGTGCGAGGGCCAGAGCACATGGGGTAACGGGGAGGCCGGTGCGAGGTCCACAGCAGGCTTCCCTGGATGGTGGGCCGGGGGTCATGGGATAATGAAGATGCTGTGGTATCTCGAACATAAATATGAAATATTACATCACATCAAATGAACCCCGAAAATCCCATTTCACTTCCCGCTGAAAGCGAGACAGTAAAACGTGCACAAAGGTCTGATCTACCGGAGGACGCATGTAAGATGCTGGGAACTGGACCCGCCATGAACCATCAAGTTTTCCGGTCAAATTCCGTAGACTCTCCGCTGATGGCCATCACCTTTTCCTGCTCCACATCCACAGCCCTGTTTGAAGTGGATTTAAGTGTCTCCATGTGCCTCGCCTTTGGTCAGACATCTAAGGCTCGCTCTGACAGCAGACCAAAAAACACCAAGTGGTCACCACCACCAGGGCCCTAAGCCCAGGATTTCCTCAGGATGCGTCTTACATTTTAGTTGGCATTAAATTTACTTCAGTTCAGTCTGACAAAGTACTCAACTGAGATTTAAACTAAACAAGAAGGATTAGTAGAAACAGTACATTTTCCTTCCCAGAGCCGCCCATCACTTGTAAATCATTACCAAGTGTATGGGAAAATACCCATCAAATTGAATTAAGATCTGCTCTTTCTCATTTTTTCTATCAAAGCTTTCAGGATTGACATCAGTGCCCATAAATGCCGACGGCCTCTGAGATCTGACTGCAGGTCGGGGAATGAGCTCACATCGAAGGGGGGTCTGTCCAAATGAGGAGGGGTTACTGTGTGCACCACAATCAAGGCAAGGGGGCTTTCAGGCGTGTAACGCTCATCCTGACTCGGCACTAAAGCAGCACCCCCTACTGGCAGGGAACACAGCAAAGCACTAGGGATCTACCTCAGTGAGGTTGGGCGGTCATAATAAAAGACAGGTGTGTTGGGGGGGGGGGGTGATGGAAAGTCATAAAAAGTTGAAAACATGGCTCTGTGGCAAGTGTGCTCCTGTGGTATGTTTTATGATGTAAAAAATAGTCAGAAAATTAAAAGCTTTTAGCTAAAACACTAGAGACCCACCCAGTCAGAAATGGGCAGGATTTACTGCTCTCTCAGTGGCTGCCTGGCTCAACCTGCTGGGAGCCAATAAACCAATGAGAAGTAGGTTAAACCGGGTGTGATTGATAGCACATGACAATCCTGCCAACTGTTGGTTTGAAGCCTTATTTTAGTTCTTATCTTTCTTTTGACTCCTCATTGGCTGACTGGATGTGTCCCCCACATCCATACTGGCTGAAATGAGGTGCGTCCACTGTACTCATCTCCCTTCAGAATCTCCAAAGGAAGAGTGAGGGTCCCAGCCATCTTGGTATGGACTTTTAAGTTTGGTGTTTCCATTCGGCGTGTAACTGATTGATCCATTAACTACCCCCTGTTTTAAAATGTGTTACACTGACCTGTTTTCTTGCTACAAAGCATCAAAGAGCAGTTTAATCAACTAGCTCCTCATTCCCATGAAAACCAGTGGGGAGCCGGGATTCCATGAGGGTGGCAGAATGGAGGAGGAGCTCCTATCCAAGTCGATTAAATCACCCACCGCAGAGATGCCGGCAGATTATCACCACAGGCCGCCCGTGGTTCCTAAGTCCCCATGCCGACGGGCGTAGGTTGTCTGTTATTAGAATAGTCAGGTGGTGTGGTGACAGTCCCACATCTGGTCTTCATGCTCCACCACCATCAACGTACTGAAAAAGACATGAAAGCGGACCTGAGCAGGAGCTGGGAGATGCTTTCCCGAATGGCCAACAGGCAAATAACACAGTCTGTGCCCAATCTCTGCTTTCCAGTTCTGTCTGGAAAACAAGCCGGTGGTGTTTTGGACATCCTGCTGCCAGCACTGGAAGATACCTGGGCAGAAAGCAGTAAAGACTGAGTGGGAACATGGAGGAAGTGGAGAAGTCAGGCAGTCTGAGATAATGTTTAATGTTCTGGGCACTAGCTGCATATTTACTCAGAAATAAACACAATTTAACGAGAATATAGACAAATAAACAGCAGTTCTAAAAGAAGTAAATATCATTTCTTTTGCTCTCCAAAATATTACTGTTGGGTGGCTCCAACAACGTAACTTTGGCTCCTAAACCTCTTCTCAAAATCACCCCAGCCACTACGTCTTTTTTTTTCATTTTCACCACCAGCTCACTTAACTTGTGACCTTAAGCAGTTTATTCACTTAATGAGGTACCGACTAACCAAATGACGTGCACAACTAGTTGAGCTCCACAGGTACGTGGGTACGTTGGATGGTGACTGTAAACTGAGGGAGATGTGAGGAGATGCTCTGAAACGTGTAAACTGATGCACTTTGACCAGCATGAAGTCAGTTTTACACCAACATTAACAATCTTCGTTGTCTGCCTAAGACTTTTACATAGTTCTGTATAACAAAGGAAGTCCCAGTAATGTAAAGACACTGGCAAGCCCCGTGCTGCCACGTGAAACTGGCACCAGGATCATCATCATCATCATCGTAGTCATCACTGTAGTCGTCGTCGTCGTTGTAGTCATCGTCGTCATCATCGTCATTGTAGTTATCGTCATCGCCGTAGTCATCGTCGTAGTCATCGTTATCATCGTAGTCATCGCCATCATCATCATCACCACCATTGTCTTCATTATAGTCGTCATCATCATCATCTTCATCATCATCGCCATCATCATCATCACTCACGCTGCAGACAGCGCTCCATATGCTTGTTGCTAGTATTCTTCTTTTGCTGTGTGTTAATTGCTGAGGAATGTGCCCCCCCAACACCAACGTGTCCTTATCCCATAAAAGAAGGCCTGGGAGGAGGTGGGGGTCAAAGGTCGAGCCAGCAGTGGCAGGGCTTCACTGAGACCGACGATGAAAATGGCAGAGGTAATTATCTCACCTGCTGCGATAGATGGTACAATTTCCTCTGATATTTGGGAGTAGGCATTTTATATGAGATTAGATTGTAAAAATAATTTTAAATATCGGACTTTTTTCTTTGACATTCATCCAGTAGATGTGGTCAGCATGGTGTTTACACGTGCGGACAAGCGTGTATCTTTGCACCTGCCTGCCTAAACCCGCGCAGGTCTGCTGACGCAGGGGTGGGGGCCTTCACTCCCAGGCAGGTGCCCACCCTCGTCATCGCCCGCGGCTCAGGCAGTCTGCCACAGATGACCAACGTCCTCTGAGGCGATATGAAGTGCAGATGAGTCCGAAATGCCAACATGTCTCAGGCAGTTGAAGGTCGACTTGGTATTTGCAGCTGTGAGGTGTGCAGGCGTATGGGGGTTACGATGACGGTTTTATCGCCTCTTACACACCTTAGACGCCAGTGACATTTCGCGTTCTCTCACCGCCTTGTTACCCTGGCACTGAAACGAGATTACACTCAGCTGGCCACAGTCCAGCCCAGGGGTGTTCAACAACGGTAACCTTTATCTGGGCCGGCTAATGCCGACTTAACACCTGCCGTTTAGCGGTCCGCGTTTCTGTCACATGACAGCAGACACCTAGGCTAACCTGGCCCTGTCCCCATCCCAAATGTCTTCTGATTCAGAACAACCCTGTGTCAGTGTTGTAGTGGCCTTTCAGACTTCAGAGTTTAATGCAGGCAGTGCAAATTCCGCTAGATATGAAGGAACATCTGGGGAAAATGTCAGCATCACATCCATTTTATTTCTGGGGAGGGTGATATTTTCTGTAGCACCCTGGGCTGGGGTCCAGACAGGTGGTGTGTGATAAAAACCCAGTCCCTCACTGATTCGGAGCATTCTGGACCAGTCAGAAGACTCCACAGCAGCGTTCGTAAGTCTGCCTTCATGGCTGGCCACTGCATTCCTCTGGTAGGGAGACTGGTGTCGCCTTGGTCAGGATGACCAAATGTGATCAGACTCCGCTGGTCTCTGATCCCCTGAGGCCCCCGAATGTGTTTTCTGGTCAGGTGACAAGGGACTTCTGGTATAACCCAGAAGGGTTCAAGGTTGTGAGTCCTCCGAAGAGATGGGGTAACTACGCCAGAGGGGTTAGCATGTCCGTCGATATTGCTCGGCCTGATTCTCATACTTTTAATCATCTTGTCTCAAGCCAGAGGACTTCAGCCAGGAAGCACGTCGTGTAAAAAGAGGACATAGTGAAATAAAGGAACAGGTTGACCGAGGAGGAATCAGGTCAGCCCTGTCACCCAGGAACCTCAACAAGCTCGCAAATCTGTCATATCATAAAAAACAGAAGAGGCAGACGTTAGCGCATTGTCAGAAGGAAAATCCGCAGTTGGAGGTGGGGGCTCGGGGCCTAGACTAATATTGAAAACGCAGTCACCGTGCGGACTGTGGGACCCCCACGGCCCCCGTAAACCGAGTCACATGCTCCGTTTTCCAGACCTACAAAAGGGTTTCTTGCTCAGAGACTTCGAGCCGGCGGCCTTTGTGGGGCAAAACCACAGACGCCGTTTGACCCCACAGAGACCGCAACATGCTATCGGATGTTCTGCTAACCCCTGGCCTTCTTGGGGGGTGGAGGAAGGACAGAAATATTGAGGAGGGTCTGGGGTTCCTACAGCTCTGTGTGTAATGGGGTGTGCATGCGTGTGAGTCCGTAGGAGTGAGGCTTCACCCCGGGCCTCCAGATACGACCCACAGAAACGAAAACGAGGCATCTCAGCCCAAACGTGTGACGGTGAAGCATGCTTCGGCTAAAACGGGGGACACCGAGGGCCTGACATACGCTGAACCTGAACAAGAGGGAATTCAAAGGCGTCGATCGACGGCGGTGGTCTGGGACCGCTTGATTTGAAATTAAATCTGATAGTAAGTCAGCGTAACATTTCACTGAACCAGTCCGTCTCCTCGGATTTTCTCCGTGAACTCGAGATGACTCAATGCAAAAAACAACACATTTTTGAAACGCGTTTTTGATTTAAAAGCCGGGCCATCACAGATTCCAGGTCAGCACATTGATAGCCTCGCCTGACAAGATGTGTTTTTACAGTGGTGCAATCGATGTCACTCGAGGAGCGCACGGAGGGCGTTCTCTATAACCAGAGGCAGTAAATCAGCCCAATCACACCTGCCGCTGCAAGATGGCGGTCTAGACAGAGATGTAAATACGACCAGGGTCTAGAGGGCCGACAGGCGGGCTACCCCTCAATATCTCACTCAGAGGAGGTTGTCAGAAAGCCCGGAGTGATGGCAGCCGGTTCGCTCTAACACGCCGTCCTGACCACCCCCGCCCTGCACCTAGACTCAGATGGCCGTAAACGATTCACCAGATGCCCTGTGCACCTTCCCTGAAAGTCACCCTGCCGTGATGGATGTCCTGAGGTGTGGAAGCTGTCCTATAACTCAGCTCTGGTAATATTTGACACTTGGCAGAGCAACAAGGGGTTGGAGGGGGGGGCATTACTCACCTGTGAGAGGCATTTGTAGGGCCGTGCACTGGGGACGACACGTGACAGGCGAGGCGTCATGCTGATTCTAACGTATCTGTAATCGCCTGAGCAGGGGAACATTCCGGAAGGTTTGGGGGCAACAGTGTAATTACAGAATTAGATACAGCATTCAGTGTGATTTCATCTCGGAGTGAATGTAACCACCTACCTAACTCTTCCGACAAAAACATGGAGCGGATGACACCCCAGCCCTGAGCAAAACACCAGAAATGCGTGGTCAGGCTAACAGTTTCAATCACAGCTATCGTCTCCCTGCGTAACCTGTCTGTGGCACTTTGCATCGACAGGACCTCGCCTGGTGCCTCAGACAAACCCGTAGAGACTGTTTGCAGACATGCCAGAACCTTCTCCCTGCATAATTAGGAGTCTCTCTCACTCTCTTGAATGATATATCCTGTTTGTTAATTTCCTTACAGCATGCCTTTTTAGCCATGTTTTATGCACGCCTTCTTTGATTTACGGAGCTGCATTCTGAAGTTTATAGGTCCTTGGATGGCCCCGCTGGTTCCTAGGGTGCCATGTTCTTCTGAGGCTGTAGGGCCAAACAGTTGCCCTGGCACCTGCTGCAGAGGGTCATACCACAAAGATGGCCAAGGAGGGGTGTGTGAATGACTAGCTTGGTTCAGTCACAAATCATACACTGGCTCCATCATTCAAGCAACGAGCACACAGCGCCACGCGTGCCCTCCGTCCGAGCCACTGGAGCCCGTCCCATCCTGAATGGCAGCGTTGTTTTCTTTTAAATCAGACAAACAACAAAGCCTCTGATTCCTTAACTGCAGAGCACCGGTGTGCCACCCCCCACGGCCCCCCCCGCTCACCCACCTCCACAGCCCGAGAATCTCCAACATAAAAGCAGAGAGGACACCTTGTGAGAGAGAGCGCACTGTGGCACGGCATCCCGTAATTACGGCACCCCCCCCACAGGGGACATATCGGGTTTCCCCGGCGCCTCTTCAGGGTTGCCTTCCCCGTGCTGGCATATGGAAATCAGCCGGGCTGACCGCAGAAGCATGGACGGCGTACTGCGGCCCCCGCAGATCACGCCTCTCCGCCAACAGGATCCTGGATCAGCTTACGTGGAAGCTGGCCCCCGACATGCCTCCGTCTTCCGACATCAGATCGGCTGTCATTTCCACACTGAGCCGTTTAATTAATATGTGGAAATCCCGTCCTCGCTGAACACCACAGGGCCGACGTACATCAGGCGGCCTTGCACTCGGCGTTGTTGTTATAGAAACACAATCTGCCTCATTGTTCGAGGCTGACTGAATCGATTTCTTTACGACACACACACACACACACACACACACACACAGTCCAACCCCACACGGCTTCTACAAAGGTAGCCTACCTGCTGATCAATAGAGGTCACAGTCCTCTTCAATCAGAGACCCCATGGGGCAACTCCACACCCCCATTGGTTATCAAGAGTGTAAAAAAGTTTCCCTGGGTAGCTAAATACAAACCCTGATAAGGGTATAATATCTACACCCATCAGCCATAACATTATGACCACCCCCTAGTAGAAGACGTCTGCCTGACATCCTGGCCACTGTGTTCACCAGATGTCAGTCCTATTGAACATCTTTTGATGGACAGGTTTGGAACCACCAAAGACTCTTGATGCTCTATGGGAACCTCTGGTGTCAGCGTGGTAAAGTATCCCTGTGGAAACGTTCACCGGCCTTATTGAATCAATGTCTTGCCACATAGCTGGAGTACTGATGGCACATGGAGGTCATACCACCTACTAAGGGGGATGTCTTTGTCAGCAGATGTCACTGTCATGCTCCTCAAACCATTTACACACACCCATAGCAACATGGCAAAGGGATTTATCCTGCTAGAACCCACCTATGCCATCATGGTAGAATCTCATCACGAAGGGGTGGACCTGGTTCACCAGGATGCACAAATGACCTGGAACGAGCAGTAGACCTGCTTCTGGTTAGCTTGTGTCAGTCCTTTTATATTCCCATCCTCATTTGTACCTTAATAGGTGCGCCATCTGGCTGCAGGAACGAGCCAGTTTTTCTTCTAGCGGGTGGTCATAAAGTTTGATTACGATACAAAATAAAATTTTAACAGACATCAGTTTGATAACTCTTAAACTGACATACGTATGAGTCACACACATTATATGTTACACAGAGTAATCAGCATCAGCCAGGGTAGTGATGGTTTTATGGTTTTCACCGTGCGTGAGTGTCCGTGTGCACTCCTGCCCACTGTCCACGCTTCCGTGTTTTGTGGACAAACAGGCGTGTATGGTCCCTACCTCTCGGGAGCCCCCACAACTGCCTGGGCCTCTGTGATTGCGTTTCTAAACCTGAGGAAGAGTGTTGACATGTCAGAGAGAGTGCCATCTGGATTACGAGGAAACACACGGTGCAGCAGCAAGAAAACCCGGGAATAATCTCAGAGAAAATTCCTTTCCCAGACTGCCTTCCCGCTCATGAAGTGAGGCAGTACATCTGAAACATAAACTACATTTCCATAATCCCCCTTCTCTACTGTCCAGCTGTTAGAAGCTTCGTTTGAAACAGCACAGTTTGCTGGAGACCTGACATCCTGCTTCAGGCCATAGGCTAACGGATGAGCATTTGTCTAATCAAATATGTAAATGAGCTAACAGCAGAAGTAAGTGACAGTTACCGTGGCAGCTGAAAAGAGACATTTCGAAAACTGGTCCTAAGAGGGATTCTGACTCCACCCCCCCAGGTGTGGGTGCGGGACTTCTCTTCAGATCAATCTGATTGAAGGCAGCCTACAAGAGGGAATACCAGCCTGGTTTAAAGGTTACACCTCCCCCATCCACGGAAGAACTGAATGTAACCGATGGAGGTGGGGTCAGCAATTTCCAGGCAGCCAACTGGACGAAAGAATATTTGGGGATTTGCTGCTGCTGGGCTGTGTGCCAGGTAACTGAGCCCCCCACGTTCCAAACGGGAGCCATTTCAGCAGACTCCGAGGTGCCATTAAGCCATAGCCCGGTCGATTACAACATTGAGGTCAGGGGTCAGACACAGTGACAGGAAACACTACACAATGACCACACCTGCTACATGTAACCATTCCATCACTGAGGGGCACGTCGTACACTGGTAGCCCACAGCAGGTTCCTGAACAGGGGGGATCATTACTGTGCCGGTTAGAGGTGGCAGCCAGCCACGGCACTGAAGACCATAGCACAGTTAGCAACACGGAAGGCGTCGGGCAGACTGAACACCGAGATCTGGTTTACTATGGCTGATAAGCTGTATTTATTCCATTCTTCCATCAGTAAACGGCAAGGAGATTAGAAGTATTAAAACAACAGCAAGAAAATAAGGAAAGAGCCCAAAAAATGGCGAATTACAAGTGGCACCTAGTGAGGGCCCCGTCATCCGGTAGCCCGCTGCTCCAGTCTGGCTTGCCATGGTCATTCCCATTGATTTTAATCAGATCATAACATACACATGAGTATCCCTGGTGGCCTGGCCGGTGGACACAATTAATGGAGATGATTGGCCGAGAGCACATCTGGTTCTGCGTGAAACGAGATCACTACGCTCCTAAAAGGAAAATATGTATATCTGAAGGGTGGCTCACCTTCCCCATCCGCCTGACTTCCAAAGCAACGCGGTACTGTAATGTAAACATCCCATAACGGGCAGGCCCGGGGGCGCTGGCTTGCCCCACCATTGCTAGCGGGACAGTCTGCGCTCGGCTCACACGTCTGTTACACACTCCTAGACTGTGATTGGCCCCCGTTGGTCTTGCCCTGTGACACAGGATCCCATCTTTCTTCCTTACGTGTCAGATGTCATGTAATGGCAGTGAGCCAGGACCGTTAACTGGGCACAATGATCTCTGGGAGTGTTTGAACTTCACGGAGCTAACGTGAAAGGAATCGGTTCTGACACCAGTTAAAAGAAACGCATTCTGTTGGCCGCGTCCCAGAACCCCTGATATCCTCAAGAGCCATAGCGCCCCCTGGCAATGCAGTTTAGCGTGGTGACGCAGGTGGTTCAAGAACAGGCTTTGACAATGCGGGCTGAACTGAAGCACAGCCAAATATGAGGACGCCTGGCTGGTAAAGTGTCACTCTCTAAAGTCCGGCACAGCCACTCCGGGTGACCAACATGGTAGTCGTGACTATGCTGTGGTACTGGACAGCCATTGTCTAGCACCAGAAACCAAAACTCGGTTGGGATACATCAGACCAGATAATTCAAAATATTCCCTAGACTGAGCACAACATTCTCTAAAGAAGCTGCTGAACTTACCGAAACGCAGACTTGGGCAAATGAGCAGCCAGTTTGCTGCGTCCCCTGCACAAACCACACCCATCGGTAGGCCAAGTAGCAGAAAATCGAGATGCACAGCCGTAGCGCCGGTCAATTTTTCGAGCACCTTCCCCAACCCTTGGGGTCGCCTGGATACACTGCCATACGTCGGACCGGTCATTTTAGGAAACGGTGTACTCGTTGGAAATAAGCGAGGTGCGCGCAGAACCGATCGATGGCTGGCCCTGGGTAATGCACACCGGTCAGTAAGTTATCCGACTTTAGCCCAACAGGCGTCTGACGTCAAGCTCATCAGGCGGAAGCAGCTTTCAGAGCCAAGCACTGCAGTTGCTCTGCATTGACTGCTCAGGCTTTGCAACGCTTGGCTTGCGTCGTACGTGTCTTAGCATTCATGGATTAGAAGCTCTGTACAAACCAGTGACGTACATTTGTATTTGTTCGTAGAGTATTTTTTAAAAATTCAGCATCTTTATCACCTTCATTGCTCATCAAATCTCCACAATACGCGGGAATTTCTGTGGCGTCAACTTCGTCCTACAGAAAAAAACACAAACACGCTATCTCCGGTTGCTTCCAAGTCACAGTTCACGTGAAGCACAAACTGTCTGACTTGATCATCGACATTCAACTCCTCCCATGACAGCTGCCACCCACTCTTGACTTTTCAGGTGAGACGAACCCAGTATCTGTGAAGCAAGCTGGTATAAAGGAAGTTTACTTACTGCTGCCTGGTACCTGCTTAGCTATGAGTCGTGGGGGTGGGAAATGGTAGTTTTAGGAGCCACTGTCATGGCGCAGAGTGAGCAATGGATGGGTGTATCACAATCACCCCCACCCTCGACACCCACACACTGCGACAAGGGGCCCAGGGAAATGACCTGAGCTAATTATCCGTGAACCTGGAGAGTCTCTCATGTCGAAAGCCAAAACTCCACCAGAGGGTCCAAGGATTTTTCCCCACACCCCCATTCTGGAGGACAGAGGTATGGTGATGTCATACCGATGGGAATCCCAGAGAAATTAGCTCTCTGTTGAAAGACGGGGGTATATAAGCACACTCATCAAAGGTAACCTGTCATGACTGTGACTGCCAACCATGACCGTGGTTCCTCAGAAATGGTAGAGTGTTGTGACTGTGACCGCTGACCATGACGACTGCCAACCATGACCATGGTTCCTCAGAAAAGGCAGCCTGTCATGACTGTGACTGCCGACCATGACCATGGTTGCTCAGAAAAGGCAGCGTGTTGTGACTGCCAACCATGACCATGGCGACTGTCAACCATGACCATGGTTCCTCAGAGTTACCTGGGCTACAGCTTTGCCTTTCTACAGGCATATCTAATCACACAGATACATCTACCACCCAAATACGGGCTTGTCGGTGTAACAAAATCAAGCAGCTTTCGGGTGTAGAGGGTCAGGAATGTAGCCAGTTTTTCCTCTCCACATGCAGCATCATGCGGGATTTTCCCATGGAAATATAATTTGTGAGCACTGGGCTGAGAGTATCCCTCATGGTGACACAAACCTGACCTGATCTCCCAGTTCTCTTGGGAACCCGCCGGTACCACCATGACAAACAACTTTTTTTAAGGCTAAGTCTTACCCCACAGCTCACGTTCCCTGAGCAAATCTGTGGCCAACAGTAGATAAGAGAGACAGCAGTGAGATATAAACTGCACAAGTGTGTTAGGGCATTCGCTTGAAGGAACTGAAAAATCACTCAATTCACAGCAAAGTACCTAGGAGACCTCAACTTTCAAGAGCAAACTCCAATCTCTTTCCCCAAAGTTCTGGCGATGTGTGTGATTCACAAAAGGGGAGTGATATTCTTTCGGCACGAAGGTCGCCTAGACATTAGTGGGTCGTTCTCCCGCTATGGGCCACCCAAAGTACGGGTCATTACACCACAGCAAGGATTAGCACAAAAACAGAAAAGCCTTCAAAGTGTAATGAAGCTGTCATCTGATATTACAGCCAGGCCACACTCACGTAGAGAGGGGAACGGTGGAAGTGTCGGCATCAGCCGAAAGTCCCAGGACAAACCTCAGCAATAGCTTTGCCACCTGGGAAACAATGTGCTCTGTTTCCCGCATGGCAGCCCAGCCGCAGAAAGACAAAAGGGGCTCTGTCTGCCGCGTTTGATGAGGTCGTGGGCATCGTCGCCGAGGAAGAACAAAAGGGCTTTGCTTAGCATCAAAAGAAATGACACTGTCGAGAGGAAACTGATGAAGATTGTGTGTTGTTTTCTTGGACGCTAAAACAGTCACGTCTAGCGTCAACCTTGCTGACAATGAACAAACAAAAGCTCCAGTCACGTCGTGCCTCAAAGTGAGGAGGAGGCTGCTCAAACGAGGAAGAATCCCGCAAATACCCTGATTGGGCGCTCTGCTCATGCTTCACTCGCATCTCTGTCATCCTCAGCTGTGGTCTGGATGGAAACGCTGTGGTGTTTATGTTTGTGTATCAGCCTTGTTTACAGCCACTCAGCTATACTGCTGTACACTTGTTGGTGTAGGAGGCACATTGATTTTTAAAAATATATACATCTGTACATCTGAAAAGCAACCAAAATTTCACCAACCATACCAAGTCAAATGAAAAGAAATTAGCATTTGGATTTGAATCTGAAAAGCCTTACACACCCACGAGCCGCTCCTCACAATTCAGCCCCAGGTGTCAAATATTTCCCTCCATTATGTTCAAGTTGACCTGTATCATTCATGATTAATCACTAACAAGTGCTACAGTTAACAAGTAGTCAGCCGTGACTTTTACAGTCTTCGTTTTGAGCTCAACATGAGAACCCAAAACACAGCTGCACCTTGGTAAAAAGCAGGGAACATGGAGCTTGCCAAAACTACGGCACTTTCTTTATTGAAGTAACTATTTGAGCCATCAACTTGCTTGGTCCCTCAGGAGTAAAAGAAGGGTTAATTGAATTAACACACTCGGAATCCAGGAGAGCTACAGCAGTAAAAATCCAGATAGGCCAACCCACCGACCTAAAGTCCCAGCGACTTCAGCCTGGTTGCACCATTTGCTCCCCCTGCCCCGATTCACAGCTGTGTAGGAGTAAGGTTAAGAGCCACCACCCTAGTGGTCGTGTCAGGTAACTGCCCTACCTAGCTCTCCTTTTATCATGAAGACGCCCTCAAACAACTCAAAAACCAAAACAAAACCTGAATCAAACCATTGTACCCAAGTAACACGAGGATTACTCCAGAAAGGTAAGGCGAGAGGTCAGATTGAGGCAACATCTATAATTACAGCAAGCAAAACACTTGGAGAAAAAAAGGAAAACATTTTTTTTTCCTTGCAGTAATGCTGTTTAAGAGTTCATAGAGAAGGGAAATGATTCCAGCAAAGCTTAACATGGAGCAAAATGTAGTGGAAAGCAAGGATTGCTGGTAAAATAAACATTGTTCTAGGTGTACTAATGAAAGAAGCCATTTGCACCCAGATGCATTATCCACATTTCAAAGAGAAAAGACTTCCAGCCCACAGGAAAGCTTTTCTAGAGAAAAGGTCTTTTAATGAGAATGAGCCACACCTGGTTATGGTAATCTGTTAACACAGTAAACAGCTACTGAAGGTGAGGATTGAATTAGCATACTAATATCTGTGATCAAGGTCCAGCATTCTCAAGTTACGATATTGCTCATTGTAGATAATATGATATAATATGCAAGATTATTTCTAAGCAACGCAGGAGGATTCTTGTAGATACATGGAGATAATTAAACCAACATACGAAGACATTAAATAACTAATTGAGTGATTTCACGTTGCTTCATAATCAGCCACACGCCTCCCACTGATAGCGAAAGGATCAGCTGATAAAAGTTCTACAACCTAATTCATTTTTGTTACAATTTTGAATGGGCTTTTCTTCTTCATTGATACCAAGATTGAAATACTCAAGTGCGAACAATTTAGTTCCGAAATTTAGAAAAAAAAATCCCTTTGGCTATTATTATGTGAATTATTATGCATTTCCATGACCTGGCTCCTGGTTGAGAGTACTTTCTATCTGTTTTTCATAAAGAGCCAATGAGTAAGTGGCTTGAAGTTAGTTTCATTTTGAGTTTGTGTCTAGGGTTAGTCTGAGTATACTTCACAGAAACAGCACCATAGCTCAGCCGGAACCTTCCAGGATGGCTTCTGCTGACATATGACGCCTTCTCCTCTTATTCCATATCTGCTTTGTAACAGAAATCTGTCACTGTGGGCTTGGAGCGGCCTCCTCCACATCATGTATCACAGTGTCCCTGTCTGACTTCGCATTTAATGGTTTCTCAATGGAATGACATTGAAAAGGCAGGTTTTGCACTTTATTCTAAGACACTGGGCCCATTGTGAGAGTGTGTGGGTACACATACAGTACTATATATGATTTTACACTCACTGGCCACTTCATTAGGTACACCTTTCTAGTCGGTCTCACTTTGGTCTTCAGAACGGCCTTAATTCTTTATGGCATAGATTCAACACGGTGCTTGAAACGTTCCTCAGAGATTTTGGTCCAAATTGACATGATAGCATCACACAGTTACTGCAGATCTGTTGGCTGCACCTTCATGATGCGAATCTCTCGTTGCACCACATTCCAATGGTGCTCTACTGGGTTTCAGTGAAATCTGGTGACTGTGGAGGCCAGTTGAGTAGACTTAACTCATTGTCATGTTGGAGAAACCAGTCTGTGATGATATGAGCTTTGTGACGTGGTGCGTTATCCTGCTGGAAGTAGCCATTAGAAGATGGATACAGTGTGATCATAAAGGGATGGACATGGTCAACAACAATACTCAGGTAGGCTGTGGTGTTTACACGATGCACAACTGGTACTAAGGCGGCCCAAAGTGTGCCAGGAAAATATGCCCCACACCATCACACCACCAGCAGCAGCCTGAATTGTTGATACAGGTCAGGATTGGTCCATGTTTTCATGTTGTCTGGGTCAAATTTTGACCCTACCATCTGAAATCGAGACATCAGACCAGTCAATGTTTTTCCAGTCTTCCATTGTCCGGTTTTGGTGAGCCCATGTTGACTGTTGCCTCAGTTTCCTGATCTTAGCTGACAGAAGTGGTACTCGGTGTGTTCTTCTGCTGCTGTAGCCCATCTGCTTCAAGGTTCAATATGTTGTGCCTTCAGAGATGATCTTCTGCATACCTTGGTTTTATCAAGTGTTTGAGTTACTGCTATCTTCTCAGCTTGGACCAGTCTGGCCATTCTTCTCTGACCTCCGCCATAAACTAGGCATTTCCGCTAACTGGATGGTTTTTCTTTTTTGGACCATTCTCTGTAAACTCTAGAGATGGTTGAATGTGGAAATCCCAGTAGATCAGCAGTTTCTGAAATGCGCAATCCAGCCCGTCTGGCACCAACAACCATGCCACGTACAAAGTCACTTAAATCATCTTTCTTCCCTATTCTGATGCTTGGTTTGAAATTCAGAGGATCCTCCTGACTATGTCCACATGCCTAAATGCGTTGAGTTTCTGCCACATGATTGGCTGAGTTGTAATTGGCTTTAACAAGCAACTGAACAGGTGTACCTAATGAAGTGGCCAGTGAGTGAGTGAGTGTGTGTGTGTGTGTGTGGGCGTGGGCAGTGGTTCTATCCAGTTACATATTTTGTTCTTGTGACGGTAATTTGATGATAGACCCAGGACTTCGGGATTTCAGAAGCTTTCTCACAGATTTCAGGATGTCAGACCTCAGATTCCAGGATTCGGGACAGTCCCTCTGAGAGGAGTGGGAAAGTGAAAATAAAAACTCCAGGGTGCGAAGGGGAACAGATGAAGCTTTAAGTAAAGAGCCGCCTAGGCCTTCGTGGCAGGCATTCTGTGTATGCGACAGGCGGCCGTCGCACTGGAAATTTACACCCCATAAACCCATGGTGACATTTTATACAAACTGTGAGAAACACTCCAACCTGCTGCTGCCTTATCTATTGGTCCCAGCAGAGCACTTGGGGAAGGTGTAAAAATATGTATTTTACTCTGCTAAAAAGGCGTATTCTGGAAAATTTCTTTCTGTGGCGAGCGTATGTCTTGCCCTCTTCTAATATACCTTAGGTAGTTTAAGTTTAGGGCCACGCTAGCGCAGAATGAGCGAGTTCAAAGCTGTGCTACTGAATAATAAGGTCCAATCATGAGCAGCTGTAGTCCTCACTTCCTCTCTGCCCTGCTAGCAGCTGTAATCCCTCACTTCCTCTCTGCCCTGCTAGCAGCTGTAATCCCTCACTTCCTCTCCACCCTGCTAGCAGCTGTAATCCCTCACTTCCTCTCTGCCCTGCTAGCAGCTGTAATCCCTCACTTCCTCTCTGCCCTGCTAGCAGCTGTAGTCCTCACTTCCTCTCTGCCCTGCTAGCAGCTGTAGTCCTCACTTCCTCTCCGCCCTGCTAGCAGCTGTAATCCCTCACTTCCTCTACACCCTGCTAGCAGCTGTAATCCCTCACTTCCTCTACACCCTGCTAACAGCTGTAATCCCTCACTTCCTCTCCACCCTGCTAACAGCTGTAGTTCTCACTTCCTCTACACCCTCCTAGCAGCTGTAGTTCTCACTTCCTCTACACCCTCCTAGCAGCTGTAGTCCTCACTTCCTCTACACCCTGCTAACAGCTGTAGTTCTCACTTCCTCTTCATCCTGCTAGCAGCTAACAGCTAACAGTCCCTCATTTCCTCTGGGTCTTTTGAGGAAAGGAGTGACCCAATCCATCGACTGGACAATTAAACCAATAAATCACATCTGAGGACATTAAAAAGAAGTCCCACTGAGGTTGGATCATGCATAGAATGTCAGACATTGAGATGTATTGTGTTTATAGCAAAAGCACTTGAATCAACATTTGTTTCTTGGTACATCAGGCTAACACAGCTTTGGAAGGAGCTCTGATTCCCATCATCTCCACCTGTCTACTGTGCTCTAGTCACCTGATATACTCATGAGGGTCTTGATCATGGTGGCATGGCTTATGTCATTACATTCATATGCATGTATGTGTCTGTTAGTCCAGTTTTAAAAGTGAAGTCAATTCCCATCATAGCTATAGGTGAATATGGACATGGACAATTTTTGGTTTATGAGGAAGTCTCATATAAACATACCTACATATACACTCATACACACACTCCTTTTCTTCAGAGACTTACCCTTACGGCCCAGTACTTTATTTGCCTAAGGCTAACAGTGAACAAAATTAGCACGACATGACAATGGTTGGCAGGTAGCACAGCCCATGCCCGGGTCCTCCATGCAAAACACAGGGAAAGAGATGGGTTATCAGAACTGGGGTTGGGTCTTGGTCCAGGGATGGGACCAAGACGACGCGTGGGAATGAATGAGATGGAAGAGAGGGCTCTGGCAGAGGCTCGGGTGGGGCCAGCTGATGCTCCGGCCAAGCATGTCCGGATGATCTATAACCTTTTAAGAGACTACTGTGGGAAAAGCAGCACTCTCTGCTGCATACTCAAGGCCCAGATTCCTACCAGGTGGCTGCCACCGCGCTTAGCAACATTTGTTGCGGACCCGTTTCAGGAGAGTATATGAAATGTCAGCGGGGGTCTTACAGTGTCCCACCAGGTAACCACGGGAAATAAGTCGGGGGAATGTGGCGAGCAATAATGGGGAGGTCAAGAGGCCATACGTGCAGCTGAGGTAGCAAGAGCGAGAGTGAGAGCGCAGCAGGTCGAACATTTGGCCATTATGAGTATGTCTACAGCGCCATCACATGGCCAAGTAGGGAGAAAGACTGGTGTCATGATTCCAACACGTAGCTTCAGTTGATGCGTCACGTTCTTTAACTGGGTGAGTTACCAGCAATCACTTAGCAGTAATTAAGATGGAGAGGTTTAAATCAGCTTCAAGTGTATCTGGTGCTCTCGTCTTACATGAACAATACGCCAAGAAAACATTTTCCTGACTGTGAATGGCCATGACATGCTTTGACTCGAATAAATATTATAGTAGATTCGAACGTGCCATGATGTGGAAATTTGCTGGCCATGCATTTCCTGGTTCAGAGTGCTATGCTGCAGTGAATAAGCTCTCCTCACATTCGGCATTAAAGTGTTTATTTTTTATCCTAAAACTTTTTTGAAAACTCTCTAAAGGAACAAAGGGTTTGATGAAGTATTGTTGTTTGTTACAACAAAATAACACTAAATTAGTGAGCCAGAAAAACTCAGTTCAACTGCATATATGGAAACAAAAATAACTTCATGGACAACATGCGTTACTTCAGCAGCCTTAAATACATTCTTAAAGATTTTATGAAACGGAAATGGTCCTTTAAATTGTCATTTATGCTGTAATTTCAGGCATTATTTTTTCTCCTCTGCGCTTGGTAGTGTTTCACAAGGCTTTACGATTAGCTTTTTGTGGGCCAATCATCGAAGGATTTCCAAAAGAAAGGAAGGGGCATGTCAATGTCCAGCTTTCTGTTGCCAGCTCTCATGTAAGGCTGCACACTCTTGGAGACTTCCTGTAAAAGCTGGATGAGCTGCTTGAATAAGGCATTTAGGTTTGCCCTGGCGGTGTCAATCCACAGCTGAAGCTTGTTGTTCAGATGCTCCATGTTCATATTAGAATAGGCCTCCTGGATTTTCATTTTGGCTTGGTCTTTGTATCCTGTAGCCACCTTCTTGACTTCATCAAAGTGCACACCAAGTTTCTCCATGATTTGTACATCATGGGCCGCTGCGATGATACCACTGAAGCTGGCAGAAAGTTCATCCAGCCTCTGCATCTTCAAGGAGGCCACCACACCATCTAGCTTCTGAATGCACAATTGCAGGAAGGTCTTCAGTTTCTCTACGATATCTTCAAGAGTAACATTCTCCAGGGTCCTCACTATGTCCATAATCTTCTGATTTGTACTTCTCACTGTCGATTTCAGATTTTCCACGATGTCCCTTCCACTGATAATGTAGTTTGTACCAGGTATTATGAATTCAATGCGTTCTACATGACTGAGTAAGCTATCAGTACTAGTTTCAACGAAGCTTAAAATTATCTGGATTGACTGTTGGGTCATCCTAGCAATGGACTGGCTGGCCTTCTGGAACAATTCTTGTCCAGTGAGCTTCTCCTTGAACCCAGGCAGCTGAAACTGTGTCTTGCTCAGGAATTTCATGACTGCGTCCAGCATGACCTTGATGTCCTTCTGATATTGCTGGAGTAGTTGCCTGAGGTAGTTGGACAGTTCATCACTCATTTTCTGAAAATCTGCAGCTGGTATATTGTCCACAGCCCTCTTGTATATCACCATGCTTTGGTCCCTGATTGTCTCGATCTCATTCTGCAGTTTGTCAAGGTTTCTAGGTAATTCCTGGTAGGCTTTTTCAATGGAGTGGGACATAGCATTCTTCAGCTTGAGAGAGGCGCGATTCAAATCCATGCCAAAGTGGTCATTGTGGTACTTGTTAATGCATTTGTACAATGATGACGTGATAGCTGGTACTCTGTCTCTCAGTCCAGCGAGCATCTCATATGGGATCTGGGTGTTCCAGGTAGCTTGAACATTCAGTTTCTCTGAGTTCTTCAGCGTTGCCCTGATGTTTAAGATTTCCATGTCCTTTTCAGGAGCAGACTGTCCAGACAAAACAGGGATAAATCAGAGACCAGAGAACTGAGCTGATAAGTGATGTTCCGTAATAGTCAAGAGAGTTGGACTCACCGGGTAGCGACTGTAGACTTTTCCCAACAGCTGTGATGGAGTCTTCTTCTGAAGGAGGATTCCGAGGAATCCCGAGGATGGAGATGATAGCGAGGCACTAATGCTGTCCTTGCGGGAGACGTAGCGGAGGCTCACATCAGTGAACACTGGACTAGTGATGTCGACATTCAGAGTGTGGCGAAAGGCACTGAAGAACATATACAAAGACATAGGTCATAATTAATAAACACACAATTAAGGCCTTTAAATGATCATTTTCCAATCTATGTATACATTTTGATTTGCTGTTTATGAATGTGTTGTATTTGACATTTTTATCCAACCTGAGAAAGCATTACTGTTAAAATTTACCTTGAATCCTGAGAAGCCTGCCTCTTCATTCTGGAAGAAAGCAGAATATCAAAATGTGAAGGAGTTTCTCTCTTTATTCTACCAAATATTATACCTAAATATGCATACATACATTATACACACAAACACACGTGACATTATTTTGTCCATGGAGGGTCGACAGGGTAAGACATACGGGCAGCAGAACATACCAATAGGCTATAGCTCACAGGAATCTGAATAAACAGTCTCAACAGATGTACTCAATCTAGAGTTTCCTACTCTCAACAGATGTACTCAGTCTAGAGTTTCCTACTCTCAACTGATGTACTCA
>JAACJT020000021.1:16642742-16672098 GCA_009936485.2 Gymnarchus niloticus | reverse complement strand
TCTAGAGTTTCCTACTCTCAACAGATGTACTCAGTCTAGAGTTTCCTACTCTCAACTGATGTACTCAATCTAGAGTTTCCTACTCTCAACAGATGTACTCAGTCTAGAGTTTCCTACTCTCAACAGATGTACTCAGTCTAGAGTTTCCTACTCTCAACTGATGTACTCAATCTAGAGTTTCCTACTCTCGACTGATGTACTTAATCTAGAGTTTTGGACACAACTAATAATAACAATTAATAATTCAGGCTTCTTGCTTTTTCAATAATCATGCATCCTATTAAAGCAATAAACAAAATATTTTACCTTAAATTCTGCAAGAGTGCTTGCTGCCAGTCCACATTCAGGTCTTTGTGGGAAAAGGTGCCCTTGCCAGTCATGCTTAAAGCACCATTTTCAAAATGAGTGCTTGCAGTTGCTGTGTAAAGCAAAGAGCAACTCAGCACACACACACACTCCAAAATACTGCAGTTTGTAAACAGGTAAAGTTCAAAAAAGTGTTCATTAACATGGATAAAACTTACCATCTAGCTCATACTCCAAGAAGACCATGGTGGAGGTACAGGAAGACTTAACGGAGGTCACAAACTTGGGAGACTTGTTCTCCAATTCTGCAGCCCAATTTATGTTGTAAATAGGAGAAGACACCTTTACAGTTGTGGACAGGGAGCCAAAATATGGAATAAACACCCCAGCAGGAAGATGAAGGGAGATCTCAGGAATTTCAATCTTCTGTTCAGGGATTGTGATGGTCGGCAGCTCAAAGGACTTTGGCAGGCTGAAAGACGAGATACTAATTTCGTATTTTGGCATGTTCACTACTAGCGATGACATTCTGTTCTTCAGGTACTCTGTGCTGATGAGGATACTCGGCACCTTCATTTTAGGAAGGAATGGCAAGTTGACTTCAAATTTGGGAACATCAATCAGCTTAGGGATCTCAATGTTCCTCAGGTCAATGGTGTAGGATGGCACTTGCAAGGTGGTGAAGGGGAATTTGAAAGTTGGAATGGTGACAGGAGGAATGCTAATCTGCTCAGGGAAGTTCGCTCCCTCATATCGCATGTTAATGTCCCTGATGTTTTGAGGAATGTCCCTCATCCATTTGGGAACCGTCAAGGTGATTTCTGGGATACTGAAAATGACGCCATTCTCAAACACTGTACTGGGCAGAGCAAAGTAGAATCCGTCCTTGTTTTTGGTGTATACCACTACTGAAGAGGCATTAAGGAACTGCAGCTTATCTTCACTGGTGGTTGTATCGAGCCTCAGAACATCCCACAGATTTTTCTGATAAATCGGCAGCTTGATGGTCTTCAGGAAAGCTAGGTAGCCCTGCACTGACTCTGTCCACTCCAGTCGCACTTCAGCCTCATCGTTAGACAGCATCCGATCTCCAGCATGAATGCCAGATGCCAGTTGCTCCCTGCCACTCCAGGTAAACCTTTGCTTCTCTGGAGTGACAGTGAATTGAATGTTCTCAGCTACACTTGCTTCGCCGATGTTGCTGGGCTGGGACGCATCAACCTGCAGGCTACCTGTTAGAGTTTTCAGTGGGACGAATTCAAAAATCCCTTTGGCGTCCTGCTTGCCCGTGGTACTGAAGGGTGCAATGTTAGCATGATTGTTACCGTTGATGGTCAACATGGCATATACTCTGCGTAGGGATGCCTCCAGAGCCAGATTCTTATTCATGTCCATACTAATGTCCATGTGCACATTAGGTGAGTCATATTTTACTTTTGCATCCATGATAGCCTTCATTGTGGATCGTAGGCCATTAGCATTCAGGTAGACATTGCTTTCTTTGTTAAGGGTTCCACTAAATCCACCAAATGATGCTATTTTTCCCTCTATCATTCCTTTGGTAAAGGTCTCCAAAGAAATGTCAGATAACAGTCCCTCCAGATGGAGGCTATTCTCAATGCTACTCTTGCCAGAAAAGTCGAGTCTACCAAAGTCATACGTCACACTTGCCTTGGAGAGCACATTTGGTTTAGTCTTAGTATTTCCTCTGAGTTCCTGATTTAATTCTAGGTTTAGCAGAAGCAGGCCCACCTTGGCAGTGGTAATAATGGATGCTTCAGTGTTCTTCTTTAAGAGGCTCATCTTAATATTGTAGTTAAGCTGAACATACATGTTCTCCAGGGATAGGGCAGTGGCCAATTTATACCCTCTCTTTCTGGTTAAACTGGTGGTTCCCTCTAGTTTGCTTTTGAGAACATCAAAAACAGAAGTTGAGGAGGCTCCAAATTTGGCCACAATGTCAGACTGGTTATAGAGGCCGGCGTTAGCATTCACGGAAACCACAGAGGACTTGAATGAGAAATCATAGGTGATGTTGCCCATAGCAGGAATCATGATACTGTTTTGTGTGGCTGGTAGGGTTATTCTGGGCAGAGTGAGCTGTCTGAGAGTTTTAGGCACTTTCAACTCCGGCAACTCTGGAGTAGGCACTACGAGAGTGTACGAAGGGATTGAGAAGCCTATCATTGGCACCTTAAAGCTAGGTGTGCTGATCTCTTTGGGGATGATGAAGCTGAATGCAGGCAATTCAGCTGTGAATGGAGAAACTTCAATGTTCAAGACAGGGACGGTGTATCCAGGGAGAGTGAATGTCCTGGGTGGCAGATTTGATCGGGCGACTTTGTGTTTTTCCAGCCGTGTCTTCGCCTGGTTATACGAGTCTGTGAACATACGGATTGCCTTGTCTCTTCCCTGCTCAAACTTTGTATTCAGCATCTTGTAATTTTCATTAATGGCACTGTAGAGTGGCGTTAGATCAATGTCAAAGGCATGCATCTCAGGGTTTTTTTGATACTGAAGCTTGAAAGCCATATCAAATGACTGCAAGGTAGTGGCCAGGAGCTTCTTCAGTCCCATGTCTTCCCACAGAGAGAATTTTATTATCTCTGGAGTTCTCAAGTCAGTATAAGGCACATTCATCTCAGGAATGCTGAGAGGAATGGTCAAGAAGTCAAGGTTAGCTTCACCGTTCATCTCTGCATAGACACCAATGTCCTTCTCATTGTTCTCCATGCGGAAGTTCTGGTTGTACTTGTATTGATTGAACCGGGCCATGCCTCCCCAGCTGACAGACTGCTTTATTGAGTTCAGGATGACAGAACAGTTGTTCTGGTAATCAATTTTTCCCGTCAGTTTCAGGGGTAAAACGACCTTGCTGTTTCCCCTGTTATTGCAATCAAAGATGACCTCATAGGGGTGCACAACAAAAACGATGGAGTTGGACAAGGTTCCACTCACTCTACCAGTCAGTTCAGTGTTATGGGAGGCTGTCAATTGGATTTCCAGTGATTCCACATTAGCCTTCCCATTTAATGTTAAGACACTGCTTTTAATGAAAGGAGTTTCTGTCTCAGCCTTAATTTCAGCAGTGACGTAGCTGAAAATGACAGATTCCGCCTCTACAGTTTGCTTCATTTTCACGGCCTTGCTGGTTGTATCACCAGCAAATGTGAGCTTCGCGGTGTTGATGTCAACGGTGAATTTAAAGTTACTCTTGTGGCTGCCATCATCGGCGTAATCCAAAATGGACCACTTTCCACTGCCGACGGTATCAGCAGTCAAGGAAATGGTACCGGACCCAAATGTAGCATCTGCTTTCTGGGTGAAGGTAACCAGACTTGAGATTTCAGGAGATGGGATGTTCAAGTTATGCTTATAGGTGGTGTCCATTGATACAAAAATTCTACTCTTCAGGTCTACATTAATCTGGTTGGAAATCTCACATGTGTAGATTTCTGTGGTGGCCTTAGCCTTAGTCACAGCATTTGCTTGTGGTGAGGTGCCAGTGAAGGTGACTGAGCCCTGGTGGTCAACTTCTAAAGCTTTGTGGTTAAATTTTATGGTTTCCTTGAGTACCAGACTTTTCATTTTGGGGGCTTCTATCTGGGCTGTGGCATCAAATGCATATGCTAGGAAATCAGTAAATGATTCTGCCTGGGAAGTAAGTGTGGCCGTGAATTGTGGATTTCCTGGGCTGCTTGTTGAGTTCTGGAGTATTGCCGCTGTTCTGATTTTGTAGTGTGGACAGCTGACTTTGAACTCACTGTGGAGTTTACCAAAAGCAGGAACTTCGATTTCACTGGGGATTTTTGGCATCTTTATCTCAGGAAAACTGAGCATAGTGATTTCAAAATTTTCCAGATTCAGTTTTGGAAAAATGACTTCTGGAATCCTGAGTTCTGAAATGGTGATCTCTGGAAAAGTCAGGTCTGGCAGGTCAGACAAATACATTAGTCTGAGGTCTCCAAACAATTCATTAGGACTGGGCAACACAACTTCCATGTTTCTGACGTTGTCAATAAAAGAAATGATTATGTTCTTGATTTCCTCAAAGTCAACGGTGAAAGATGGTACAATAAATGTATCTAGAACAATGAACTCAGGGGTAGAGATCCTTTCTGGAATAGTAATCTCCTGCAGCTTTTGTAGATTTATCTGAACAGCAGGCACTACAAGATTTGTGAGAGGAACAGTGAAAGAAGGGATTTCAAATTCAAATCTTTTCAGGGTATTTACATACTGCTCAAAAGCCTGCTGAATTTTGTCAATTATTTCCTGGTTTTCAGCCACTTTGCGGATTTCCTCAATCAGTTTGTTCAGCTGACTGCTGATGTAGCTGATCATGTTTTTGTAGGATTCACACGCTCTTTGAATGTAGAAAACGATATCCCTCCTAATGTCCATGTTGCTAATTCGTTCTCTAAGGTCCTTGAGGTTGTCTTGCAGTTTCAACTTGATGTCATTGAAAGCTATAGTGTCCATAACATCCTGGATTATTAAGAAAATCTCTGCAATCTTTGTGTCTTTCAGTTTCTTCAAGTAGTTTGCAACGGAGGCCTGGAGATCCCTCACAAACCTGCGAGAGGCCTCAATTTTCTGTGGAATATCATATGCTTGGAGATGCTCATTCAAATTCCTTGTCATTGCACTTAATTTCTGGTTTACTGTGTCAATAAACACATTGTAGTCAAATTCCCTAATTTGTCTCACAATCTCTGATATGTATTCATTCAGCTTGTCAATTAATTGCGTAAAGTCCAATGCTTTCAGTTGTTCAATTGCTTTATCGAGGAATTGCATAAATTTGTCAGACAAGTATTGGAAGTCTACAGATTTCACGGTGTCAACTATTGACTGCAGTGTTTTTTGCACTTTGTATTGCTTGATAAGTTGCATCCCTTGGTCCATGAACACCTTCGTTTTCTTGTCAAGCTCATACTTGAGAATTATCTCCCTCAGCCTAGAATACACAGCATTAATCTTCTCTACAATTTCGTACTCCTCAATCCAGTTAACTATGATGTCTTTCATGGCGTCCACAATTCTAACAATTTCCTCAGTGGGAAATTGAACTGATAGCAGGTCCAGGTATTCCTTTACTTCACTTGATGTGATGTACTCCTTCAAGTTCTGAAAGAATTTCATGATATCAAAGTTCAATATGATTTCTTTCAGTTCACTTACTTTCTCTTGAACTTTATATTTAATGTTATACTCAGCATCAAGCTCCTGTAACCAGGCAATGCTGCTGTCCTTCACTTTTTGCAAATCAAACTGCCTAATGATATCTTCAATGGCACTGATAGCATTGATAACAGTTTTGGAGATTTCATTTCTTTCATCAAAGTCCCTTAGCTTCGTTCCAAGCTCCATGAGATCATATGACCAATATTTACTCTGCTCCTTCATCATGGCAACAAAGTCTCCAATCATAATTTGTAGCTTAATCAGGATTTTTTCAAAGGATGTTTTCAGGTTCTCCAGGGAATCTTCCAGGTCTTCCAGTGTGATTATATATTCCTGTGTCAGAGCCATGAGCTTCGTTTTAGCCTTATTTACCAGTGATTCCATTTCCCGCACGTAGTTGTTCAGCTGCTTCGGCAATTTGTCTAAGTTAATCTTGAATTGACTAGCCAGATAGTTGATGTCTAAGCTGTTAATATATTGCTGTAGGGATTGAAGAACATTCAAGGCTGTGGCTTTGACTTGTTCAAAAACAGCAGGAAAACTTTCAATGAAAGGCAGCTCAATAATGTGAATGTTTCCGTTCTTGTCATATTTCAGGAAACCAGAAATGCTATATTCATGGTTTTGTCTCTCATCAGCACCCTTGTTCATTCTTTCATTGATCATGGTTCCAGACAGTTCAACTCCAATCCTTTCTGCATTATTGTATGCACTGATATCCTGGCTATAGACATAGTCGTTCAGTTTGGATTTCATCTTCCATGTGGTAGATTGCTCATTCGGTGTCAGCAGTCCATCAATCTTGTTGTAAATTTCTGTCTTGGCAGACACACCGCTATTGAGCATGTGGTCGCTTGAGGCTCTGCATTCATGGGAGTAAGCGAAAACTAAAGGTTCTGCTTTCAAAAGAAACTTGCTGTACAGCTGGCCGCTGTGTCTTCCATGCAGGTTCAGCTCACCACCACCATTGAGGAGGGCATCCACGTTGAGGCTAAAAGGCATGGCGAGGGTACGGAGGCTGCTGGTAAGCTGGAACTTCTCTGATTTGAACCGAGCCTCACTACTCAATTTAGAGGAAAGTCCTACAGTCTCCATGTCAACACTGTGGCTCATTTGAGCTCCTAAGATTTTTCCAGTGGTGCTCAACTTTAGCTTTCCTTCAAGATTAACATAGCCTAATTCGTAAGTATGTGTGACCTCTCCCTCTTCTCCAAAGGCCCCCCTTAGTTTGCCATTCAGACCCATCTTGTAAGGTTCAACCGTGACCAAGCCATCATTAGCGAATTCAAAGTTCATGAGCTTGAGGTCATTGTTCATTTTCACTGTTGTGATGAATGGCTTCATGTCAAACTTTATATCATGCTTGTAGGAAGTGCTGTCACAGATGAAGTTGTCTGTCTTGGACTGAAAGTTTAAGGTCCAGAGGGCAATGGTCAAAGTATGACTGTGCTCAGTCCTCATTTTTTGCAGAGATGCCATGAGGTTGTTTGCCAAGGTCAGTCCTTGTCTGTTCATCTTCAGGTTGGTTCTGCTCTTTGAGCTCATGTCAAACAGATTGACTTCATACGCAGAGATCAGAACGGCTTCATCGCCTCTAGCTTTCCCCGTAATGTCAAGCACAGCATTGTGCTGATGGATGCTTCCCTTTGATGCAATGGAAAAATCAGCTCCAGAGCCATCAATTACACTGCTAAACTGGTTCTCGAAAGTTAGGGGCTTCAGCTGTAGGGTGGTGGTGCCGCTAGTCTCCATGCGGTTACTTCTGATTGTTATAGTAGCTTTGTGTGACCCACGGTTGACGCCAAACATGATGGTGCCATCAGAGTTGATCTCCATGCCTTCTGAGTTCATGGAACCAGAGAGGAGGGAGTAGGCATAGTTTTTGCGGTCACCAGCCTGGGTCTCCACTCGGATGTTTGCACCGTTACCAGAAATCTTTAAGGCTGCATTGTTGCGAAGCATTTGCCCAAAGGCTTTAGTTTGTGCGTCTGACATCAGGGTAAAGAGGCCATCCTTGTAGCTGAGTTCTGCCTTGTGCTCTAGAGCATCATTATACAATTTGGTGTCAGACAGAACTGACATCTCTCCACTGAAGTAAGATGCGTTGATTGTGTTGGAGACCTGGAGAAGTGTGGAGTCCAAGTTAAGTGTCGACCCTCCTTTTAAGGTTCTCTTACCAAAGTCCATCACAAAAGACTCGGTGTAAACGGACTTGGTGTACAATGACCCAAAGTCAAAGGTGCCTTCTGCGTTGATGTCTGTAGTAAGAGCAAGGTTCTCTTTAGCAACCTTGGCAGTAAACTGCAGTGCAGTCTCAAGCCCTATGGGGCTGGATGCCTTAAAGTTTGAATTTGATGTTACGACAGTTCTGTCTCCTGCAGCTGTGATGGACTCCATGGTGTTGAACTCAGTATTCATGAGGCTGTGACTGAGGGAGGTCTTCACTGAGTACTTCAGGGAATCCATCGTCTCGCTGATCATTGCTGTACCTATCATAAGACAAAAGAATACACAATACTACTATTAGCACTATTTCATGAAAAAGTATAAAACGAATTATATTTAGTTGGCTTCAGTTCCAAAAATAAAGAATCCAATAAGTCCAACAAACATGGAATACACATAAAATATGTAGCGTTGTTTTTAGTTACAGACAACTAGCATTAATACGCATTTTTAAATCCGCATTCCTGGAAATTCCTATCGATCACATTGGTCTGAAGATGGTGCTGGAAAAGGCACCAAGAGGTCAGAGAAGGTATTACCTTCAGCATCGTACGAGAAGATCTGAATGGGGCTGTCAGCCTTGACTTTATACTTGGCGATGTAGCTCAGTTTGTCCACTGTATCATTCCCACCAGAAATGGATCCTTCCCAGTTATAGTAGTTACTGGCGATCTTGGCGCTTGCTTCGGCCATCCCCATGAGTGGCACGCTGAGCTTGTAGTTGTCGGGGATGGTAAAAGACGGTATTGTGACGACTTTCTTGGGAATCCACAGCCCAATGTCCAGGGCATTGACTTCAGGGATAGTAAAGGTTAGAGGCACGTTCAGATCTTTGGAGGATGTTCCACCCAGAGGCAGAGGCAGAGTGACTGTGAAGCTGTTCTTGTTGAACTGATATCTAAACAAGCTGTCGCTGTTGATGGGGAGGAGAAAAGGAGCTCAGTCATACATTTATTAGCCTTAGAAGAATTCTTGGTAAAACCACAAGTCCTTATCAAAAAGGGACTTACTATTTAAAGAATAGTTTCTCTGGCAGAGCAGGCAAGGTGATTTCTGGGATGTTCCTCTTGAGCCTCAGATTCTCCATAATGGGGAAATTTACAGCTATTTTTTCCAGCCAGATGCTCCCTGCCTAAGGGATTATTATAAGAAATTTCACATAGACTTCAGGGTGTGTGAAACCCTGCTGAACACATCAACGAAACTCATCCCTACCAGTTTTGAGCTTCTCTCTTGATTTGTGTTAACTCATCGCTCATCCCTGTCCTGGCCCATATCATGAAATATTCTTATTCTGTGCCTAAACATGGTTCTGTCTTTTGGGTTCTGGCTGTGGCTTGCAGGTTACCATTCTACCCAATTAAGTCTAAGGTTCGATCCTAGCTTTGGCTCTTTGTGGGCAATGTTGGTATATTCTTCCCAGCTCTGTATTTGTATTGGTCTTCTTCCTCAATACGGCGATGAAGATCAGGTATATTAGTGCCTCTAAGCTGCTCTTAGTGTGCCGTGCCCTGTGGTAAGCTGGCATCCACATGGGTAAACTGAGAGATTCCCGTGGTAAGCTTTGGTATCTCATTCAGAAGTGGTGCTTCTGAAAAATTAATATTTCTTTATCCTTACCTCAATAGTTTTTGAGACAACGTGACGCAATTTCATGTCGGTTTTAGCAACCTTCTGGTCCAGTACATCATCGATGAAGTTCTGAAGCTGTGTCTGGTAGTCCTCCAGGTCAGGCATGAGTTTTTGGATCTCGGCGCTCACGTCAGATGTCATCTCCACCTTTATCTGATTCTCATCTATAAAACAGTATTTAACTCCTTACCAGTCAATCTGGAGGTCATTCTGTCCTTCCATACGTTATACTGTGTAAAATTACAGTGAATGCAATCTTAATTGCTTTTTGATAGCTGGGACACATACCAATGTGGAAGGTGACTTCCTGCTTTGAGGAAGTCTCGGGGAGACTGACAGCTGTTTCCAGCTCCAGAGTCATGCCATTTGAACGCTTCAGGGTGGCCGTGGCAGTGGCATCAGTCTGCAGGCCTGGAATGGTCAACTGAAGCTGCACCATAGCATCCTTCATGGTATCAAGTCTGCAGGTGACACAGGAAGTCAAGACTAAGTTAACGGCCCTCAGGACTCGCAGCACCTACACGGTCGCCAAATCTTCCCCGCTGCTTCCTTTACCTGGAGCGGCCGACAATGGTGAGTTGAGGAATGTTCCTGTTGGTAACGTCTATGGTGACAGCTTGGACCTTCTTGTCTTTCATGTTGTTATCAGAGACTGATAGTCGGAGGCCAGCCTCCACGTCATAGTTAGGTATCTGAATGTCGCCGGAAAGAATGTTCTTGTTCCGGTTGTATTTAACTATGGCAACTGCTTCAGTGGGCTCAGGACCTGAAGACCAGAGAGACACAGAATTTACAGCTATGCTGTTGCTACATGAGAAGGACGGAGAAGGAAGCAACAAACCAAAGTGCGTTTGGCCAAAAGGCATTCTGGTTGTACCTTCTGCCTTCAGGACCATCTTTACGGCATCAACCTTGTGGCGTCCCTCCTTGCCCTCCCTCAGCAGCTCGTAACTCATGGTGGCGGTGTAACCTGTGACCTCACCAGAAGGCTGGAGCTCCACAGCTAACCTGAGTGGGTACAAAGCATATGGATCGGATGATGACCGGTCGGATGGAATCGCTTCCATCAGATGAAGGAGATTAGGAAAGCGAGGCCCCATACCGTGTCTCTCCAGTAAGTGGGTAGTAGGGGGCTGTGGTGGTGGTGCTGGCGTTAGAGTATCGGAGGGTAGCACAGTATCTGACACCAGTGAAGAGGGGGCTGCACTCCACAACATCGGTTCTGTCCTCAACCATTGAGGGCACTATTTTGGTCTGTGTTGTGGACACAGACAGAAGTCTGTTGCTGTTGTTTTAGATGGGAAAGATGAATAAGCACATTATTTATTACCAGATGTGTCTGGAGATGTTCTGAGACAAGAAAAGAAAAAACATTTAAAAGAGAATGGCTCAAGGTGTCCTTACCTGATGCTGAAGAGCTGGGTAGTACCCTGTGGTGCTGGAATGCTGAGCTTGATCTGGTCGTTCTTTACGGTGACCTTGGCATTGAGGGCACTCTCATGGTACAAGTTGGTGTGCATTTCAATCCCTGCCACAACAAATTCAGGGATGTGGATGCCCATCTGTGTCACAAACTCCACACCCATGGAGGGCATAAAGGAAAGCTCTTGCTGCAGGCAGAGAAGATAGGGCTTAAGGCGTCCCTTTGGTTCACATCTCACATCTCATTTGTTCATATATCAAGCCAAGCTAAAGGGTAGTGATGAGACAAATGAGGTTATCGCCAGCATCGATTGGTAGTTCAGAATACTCCCACGCACCATGGTACCGAAGCCTCATTCGTTCCATCACTACTGAAGGTTAACCAAGATGTTTACCATGAGTGGTGTCAGGCTGAGGCCTCCCTTGGCTCCAGGGGCAAAAATTCCAGACAGCGAGAACTTCAGTGGGAAGCCAGCAGCAGTTGGCAGAGCAAACTCATTGTCCATGAAGATATAGTGAGCAAATAATTCGTTGTCTGTTCTGGTCACCAGAGACTTCAAGAACTGCGATGAAAGAAAATAAGGTCTGTATCTACTATGCATTACATGCTGCATCTGGAATGAATTTTTGCCTGTAAGAACGATGAAGAACATCACGCAGCAAGTACCTCGAGGGGCACAATCTTCAGGAATGCAGCACTGTACGCAGCAGCATTTTGAGCCATTGCTTCCAGGTCACTGGATTTGATGTATCCCAGCTCATTTCCCATGATCCTCAGGTAGGACGTAAACTCAGGGGACTTCTGTGAATTCAGTTCCTTCATCAGTTTGTTGAAGTTTCGTCTGACTTCATTCACGATGTCTCTGGGAACCTGAGCAGGCAGTGCGACGGAACAGAGAAGACGTGTTCAACAAATGAAAGCTGTTCACTGATAAATCAAACTGATACAGCCACTGGTGAAAATGTGAGCCGATGTTAAATACCTGTCTCTTCATTCTTTCGTTCCTCAGTGGAGCTGCCCAGTTCTTGAGGACCTCATTGACTTTGGATGGCATCTTCTTCTCAACCCAGTACATAGCCTTTGATACAGTATCTGGGAAGAAGCCATTTTCTCCAAACAGGGCATCGATGGTCGGTTCAAAGCCATTCCCTTCCATACCGACCTTTAATTGAAATGCACAAATATTTAATCTCTGAGTAATACCAGAGAATAAACACCAGACAATAGCAGCATAAAAATAGATTACTTAAACTGTTGAGAAAAAGAAATACAAACAGAGGAAAAAGAATTATCATTTTCTATTTTGCACCTCAATTAGGTCAAGGTTGTATCCGAAGGCCTTCAGTGTTGTTTCCAGCATGATCTCTTTGGGCATGTAGCCATTTGAATCAAAAAGCACATTTCCCTCCACAGAGGCCAACATGGGATCTATTTTGTAATTCCGAGACATCGTGGAGAAGTCCACAGGAGCAGACACTTCAATGCCCTGCAAGGCTTCCATTATCTTTTGTCTTGTGCTGGGAGTTAGAGAGGAATGGGCATGAAGCAAAAATGAAGACAGTTCTGTTCTCTTTGGTCACTTAGATCTGTTGCAGTTCCATACCTTTGGGATTCGTCATCCTGCGAGTTTAGGATGTTGCTGATGTGTGAAGCCACAAAGCTCTTGACCTGCTCATTCTGCTCAGTCTGCAAGGTGCCCAAAAGCTGCCTCAGCTCAGCCGTCTCAGGGTTCCTCATCAGCATTAGGTAAGCAGCTATGCGTTTCTGGACCGGGCTTTTGTCATCCTGGTAGATTTCCAGAAGAGCTCTGCTAACCTGCAAGAAAAAAAGTGAAGAAACACATCATGAGGTACACCAAGAAGGACCCTGGGTTCTGCAGGCCAGCTCAGAACGCATCAGGTATTTTTACCTTTTCATCAATGGTCATCTGTCTGAAGGCCTGGATGGCAGCCTGCTGAACAGACTGTGAGGCAGCAGGCTGTCTGATGCACCTTAGGATGGTTGACTTCAGGGCGGGGCTGGCAGCCTCCATGGCTCCTCCCATGTTGCCGATAACCTGAACGAAGAAAAAAAAAAACCAGAATATTATGATTCCGATTATCCATCTTCTAAATGCTGATTCAGTACAGGGTCAGTGGAAGCCTGGAGCCTGTCCCAGGCAGCATGGGACACAAGGCAGGGATATACTGTGGGCCATCCATCACAGGGCGCATACCAGCACACCAAGAGCAACTCACTGTACGTCTGGACTTTAGGATGAAGCCAGTGTACTCAGAAAAAGCCTATGTGATGTACGGGGCCAACGTGCAAGCTCCACACATCCCTGGATGTGAAAGGCGACAGCATGACCCAGAAGCTGATTTCTCCGTGTGATCATCCAGACTGCTCGGCTACGTACCCTCAGTGTTAGGTAGGTCGTGTCCTCATCAGCAGAGCAGTCTCCAGCCAAGAGGGAGGCCATGAAGTCTGACACCTGAGTTATGACTGGTGTGACTGTTCGCTCCATCTGGTAGAACCTGTTATTGAGCACAAGGGCCAGAACAATTTCAATATAAATAATAACTCGACTTTGTATAGTTAGTGGTTTTATCTAAGTATCGACATAGAAAGCAATAAAATCATGGCGCCAATTCCAAAACGTAACTCTGGTTGCGCTTTCAGACTGCATAATTCTTCTAAAAGTTTAAGGGCCTGACTGGATGGCAATGAGTTTGGGCTCACTTCCTGACGACGGTGCTCAGGCCCAGCATCGTGGCTCTGCTCTGCCGGTACTGTGCCATGCTGAGCATGTCCCTGACACGGCAGCCGCAAGGCTTGGACATGAGGCTCAGTGCGTAGACGGTGGCATCGATCCCCACAGCGGTGGCATCCCCATCGTAGGTTCTCAGGATCTGCAGGATGGCGCTGGTGCATTCACGGGTCCCACACTGGGCCAGCGCCTGCCAGGTCAGTGAGCCAGACACCTGCATCATCTCAGGAACAGCAGCACCCAGAGTGTCGTTCTTCAGAGCCCGGATCTCAGTGACCAGCTTCTGGAAGAGAGCAGCTCTCTGATGGCCTTGTTCAGTCTGAGACAGGCCACTCAGGTCTCGAAGGGTCGTCAGCATGCCATCCTTGCTCTGGACAGGCGCCTTATCCTCAACAAAATCCATGAACAGGGGCTTCCAGTTGGCTTCATCTATAGAAACAGTCTAGGTGTCATACAGCTCAGCCTTCACATACAAGTCATAACCATTATCAGCCATAGGCAGCAGTTTATAGTTGATAGGTGACTTATCTTACCATACTCAATGAATCGGTTGTTGATCTTGGTGGAATCCCGCAGGGATAGAGTCTGCACGACTTCAGATGTGATCCCATAAGAATTCCTGTGCCAGGGCAGGGACATGGTTAGAAAAGCCTTCAACCAAAGCTGACCAAAGTCCCATCCAGAACACCATATAGCTTCATGTATAGCTGATGATATTTCAATTTTCAACAAGAGCCGTTCCTCCTTTGACATCTTTACTGCCCATAATACCATCCTGCCATTTCCAAGCAACTCGGCATGGATCTCGGGACTTACTCATGGGAAAAAGGCAGGAAGATGTGCTTCTCTATACAAGTAGCCTCTGTCATGTGCTTCTTCCGGTTGTCAAACTGGTAGGAGCAGGTCTGGGTGCTTCCGATGAGCTTGGAGAGTGCGACATTCTGGGGAGAGTGGAGAAGAGCACATTGTCAAACCAACCACTGTTAACTCAGTGCCTTTCGGGGGGGGGGGGGGGTTAATTCAGAATGAATAAAAACAAATATGAATATAATGGTCAGATCTCAAACTATATAAACAGAAGCAAATTTCAAAATTCCTTACAACTGAGACATCATTAAAACGCCAAGATTGTGGTTCGTGGATGCTACCACAATAATGTTGAGAGTGAAGACTTTGCTGTTACACAGTAAGGTCGAGCATGGTTAAAAAGAGCTGGGGAAGGGCGCCTTCCATTAGTGAGACCTCTTACCATTCCTGAGATGAGAGCCAGGGGGCTGGTGTAATCACTCATGGGGTTGAAGTGGTCACACTCAGACAAGTCTCTGGTGACGACAACATTGGAGTCAAGGTCCTTCCAGGTGTCGGCATTGACTTTAGTCCGGCACACGCCATGCAAGGTAGCCTGTTGTGAGGAAGTACATGGCATTTGAGTTAAGATTTCATTCTCCGAGTTTTGTTGCTTTGGGCCACATATATTTGGCCACTGGTGACAGGACTCAGTTTTTCTATATCTCAGAAAACACTCAGTCACATCCTGCACGTTCTTCTTAAAGCATGAAGAAGATGGAATTTTAACAGGATATATTGTAGGATATGGGTTAATGACAGAGGAGAAGCCTTCATACCATATACTGGTGACTTTCCTCCTTTTCCGCCTCAACAGGGACCAGTAGTGCAGAGATGATGCCCCTCTTGATATTAAGGATGTTTGCAGGCTCATCTGGGTCAGCATTGAGTTTCACATCAGTTGCCCACTCAACCATAAACTTCAGGGGATGCCTGTCAGCAGAACGTTGAGGGGAGCTGTCAGAAACTATGCTGAAACTCAGCACTGCCTCTCTGTATCTTAGCAGAACCTTCGTATGCTGCTATTTGTAATGGAAAGGGACCTACTTCTCCATGGCCACCCGGAAGGTGTCAGTGTTGAGAGCAGGCCGGTACACAGGCTGTCCCTGGGCATCCATGACGGACACCTCGTTCAGGGAGCACTCGGTGGTGCGCATGATGAAGTTACATGCCTGAGGCACCTCCAGCTCAACCTGCCAGATGGAGAAAGAGTGTGTGGGTGCAGGTCTGGGCAGCATGACATAGCAGGGATCCAACGAGGTGGAGGCATGGTTAAACCTACCTTACAGGTGACTTGTGGACCATTCTTTAGGTTTGCCGTCCCATAAACCCCATTCTTACTCTCAGCCTTGTACCAGTACACATACTTCTTGAAGTTTCTGAATCTTGTTGCCACTTGTAAGAGAAAATGATTACAATGTGACTATTATTTTAAATAAAACAATATTAAAACAGATCCATCCATCTTCTAACTTCTTATCCAGGTCAGGGTCCAGGGGATTAATCAATAGTACTATTTTAGCTCAGTTACATATTATCCTTATGGTGTTCAAAGTAATTCTTTTGTATGTTTGAAACAGTGTAATCACTGTAAGTTGGTTGCGAAACTCTCCATGTCCACATGGGGGTGCTTTGTCAAACATGGTCCTTTTTCAAAGGAACAATATGCTTGGAGTTTCACCTCCAAATCATCACTCTGGACCTTTAGACCCTTGATTACGAACTCCCAGTTCTCTGAGTCAACACTATCTGTTTACCAGATCGACAATAAACAGGTCAGTACCAGGGTCCAGGCCAGCTATCTTGGCTGCTTTATCTAGGTTAGATTACCCAAGTTGTGACATGCCCCGTATCTGTGAAGGGTAATCGTAAGCATTCCCAGTTCCATGGGCTACTGGGATTTAAACAAAGTGGAGAAATTAAGGTGAGGACAGACTTACACAGACATGTTGGCGTTTCTTCTTGATCACTGTCTTGTTCTACCGAGAAAATAATAAAAATCGAGCTCAGTAATAAAATCAGTAAGGACAAACGTAATATCATCATCAACAACAAGAAATGCTAGTCTGTATTTACACATCATGGTAACAGAGAATTTGCAAGACAAATTGCTAGATTTAAATTAAGAGCCATATCCAGCTCCTTAAGAATTTAATTGAAAAGGTCTCTAAACATGGTACTATATGTTTTCCACTGTGCAAAAAAGGCAGCAGACTTTTACAACAAAAATGAGAAAGTTCTGTTAAACATTTTAAACTATCAAATGTAATTGACCTCTTTCATTTGGATTAAATGGAAACAAAAATTCTACCAAGAGAACTAGAAATAACTGCACATCTGAACATGACCTCATCGGTAGCTCCTGAAAGGAAACAGTACGTGAGGGCTGCTAACCAGTGAAATCATAAGAACCACGTAAACACCCTTTGGATGCCCTGTTCAGTACAATTCTGCTCACTGCTCCATAGCAGCTCCATAGAGTCCGAAGGGAATACAGCTATATTGAAAACCTGCTAACTGGAGAATAGCTAACATGCACACCATGCACTCCAGCCTTAAATACCGGTGCCAGCAGGGTGGATGAGGGTCATGCGGTTCCCCGAGAAGACAGAAGCCCCTGGGTACTCACGGGCCGAGGCGTAGGCGCTCAGTAGCAGCAGAAGACAGAGCCGGGTGTCCCCCATGATGGGTACGGTGACGCTCTGTAGCTTCCTTTTGGTGACCTTTCCTTTCCCACCAAGACTGCCTCTGCATCTCAGGTACTGCCTGTTTATACCTCGCTGAGCCAGCCCAGCCCAGGGGGACCATGGGAACTGGGTCCAAAGTGTGCCAGCTGACTCCAAAGTTCCTAAAGAGTGGCTGACAAGACAAAGGCAGCTTGAAACATAAACACACAACAGAACTGACAGGAGCCTCTGACTGAACGGGTCCCATATCTGTGTATTTCAGGCTTCTCTCTGATGCCGTGTGTTCTTCTGAATAGTGTGCGTGGAGACCATGGAACCGACAAGTAACTGTCATTTCTTTTCCACAGGAGACACAAAAAACACAGATGGAGCCAAGGGGGATCCTAACCTGGATCATGGCTGATTCTTTAAATATGCAGGGCTGATGTCTGGCTTTTCCGTTCTCATTCTTCTCGCTATTAAGAATTTCCTTTCTTGTGGGTCATGTTCTGGTCAGTTATGGTTTTCATAAAATGATTCCAAAAGTCTCAGTCACACACCCTCACAGTTAAATCAGTGGGAACTGGTGTTTAACATTGCGCCCAATTTAAGACACACACTGTTGTCTATTAGTTAAATAACATTTAACAGAAATTAATATTTAAATAAAAGTAATTTACGCAAGTACCGTTTTCGGATTGTCTGATAATGAGTTATGCTAGTGTATAGGAAGATTCTGACCTTCAATACACATTATATTCTAGGGATTTCTCTGGTTCACCTGCCAAATATATAGCTCTATACACACCTTCCTATATGGACTGTATATGCCTGAGCCCAGATTATGACCCTCTCCGTGTTTTGAACCCAATACGTAAGCTTTGTTGGTCATTTTATGGTGAATCTGGACTCACCCACTGCTCCCTCTGACCTCACACAGTTGAGCCCTGGACCCTAAAAGCATCTCACAGTCTTCTGTGTGGTCTAGTCTGACTCCTACTTGAATTGCCTACACAAATGCTAGTTTATTTAAGACCACTTTCTCTATACCTGTCCAAAAGAAAATGCTGACAATCGGGGAGGGTCCACACTTTTCTGGAGACAATGTGACCAATAACATGTCATGCTGCTTTTCAAACCATCATGAAGTGTGCATCTCAGCCATAACCATGGGATTGTGACCCACCGGTCTGGGGTTCGGTATTTGAACCTTGAGCTTGTGCTGCTCAACAGGACTCCATGCCAGCACTGATACAATGTTCCCTGTCCTTAAGGAAATGTAGTCATTTAGTCATAATCTGGCACCTTTGAGATCCCTGATTCCCTGCCAGTCTTGTCAGGCAAAAGTCCACCCTGGCCATGATAAGGCAACACAGTTGGTATCTGGGTTGAACCAGTCCTTCCCCCTTCTTCCAGCCATTCCCACATTACATAATGCTTAAAGCTCTGCTTTCTGTGCATGCAATACCGTTTATTGTTTTTTGTTTGGAGAGATAGATTGCTAATCAGAATCAGAATCAGAATATCTTTATTGTCATTGTAACGAGTACAACGAAATTAAGTGTATTGTAATGGATGGAAGTCTACATTCATTTTTAGAAATGACCCACCTAGGGGCGGGTGACACCACAGCTGGATGCATGTCACCATCGCCTGGCTGGACGTCCCCCTCGCCTGCGTGGATGTCACCATCGCCTGGCTGGACGTCCCCCTCGCCTGCGTGGATGTCACCATCGCCTGGCTGGATGTCCCCCTCGCCTGCGTGGATGTCACCATCGCCTGGCTGGATGTCCCCCTCGCCTGCGTGGATGTCACCATTGCCTTTCAGCCCTAGGGTTGTCTGTGTGTGTAGAGCTTGCACATTGATTCACTGCTCATCTCAGGTTCTCTCAGGATTGCCTTGGGCATACGAATGATTCTATTGGGTTACACCAAGCAGCAACTGACAGCGCCCTGTAAATTTTCAAAGCCTAGTTCGTCCCGTCACTTGCATGAATGCGCATACTGTACGTGCCTATGATAAGCTAACATTCATTCTCCGTATCGTACACCACAGACTTCCAAAGACAAACTCTGAACGACATCAATCCTAACTAAATGCGCGAGGTGCTTAGCTCAAGGCGAGCAGATGTCATTCAATTCAATTTTATTTATACAGCGCCTTTAACAAGAAGCACTGTCACAAAGCGCTTTACATAGTCCTGGGCCCAGAGTCCCCAGAGAGTAAGCCAATGGTGACAGTGGCAAGGAAAAACTCTCTCGAGAGGAAGAAACCTTGGGAGGAACCAGACCCAAGGGGGAAGCCCATCCTCCTCTGGCTGGCACCGGGCAGGACAAATTCATTAGTACAATTGAAAACAATGATGTTGTATGACAGTTAGGAGGACAGCAGGGTATTTGAGGATGCAGTCAGGTGATCAGGATTGAAAAGCAGGTTCGGTGGCTCAGGAGGCAGCAAGCCAGTCAGTGTGGACAGCTGAAGTGGACGGAGGGTGTGGTAGGCCAGAAGACGATACTGGGATCTCTTGAATCTAAACCTCCGGAAAAAACACTCCAAAGAAGGGGGTGCGTGGGAAAGAGAATGTGCGTGAGCAATATTCCGAGGCTACACCACCTTAAGAACGATTTATTGAAGTGAATTCCACTTCAGGTATGTCCGGCCATCACAGCACACTCCTGTGAATCTTACAAGGGCAGCATGGTAAGAGCGGATTGATGGGGAACTAGGTCAGAGGTCAAAGTGTGTGATATACAGTTCCTGTGTGACTGAGGCATGATATCGTCTGAAGGGCTAAGGACCTCAAAGCTATGCCTTTAGGTTGGATACTATGTCAGTTTATCCCTATCAACCATGTTTATCGACCTGTTGATTGTGTGCCTGGACACCGATGACTACAACGGCCATAAAGCAAGGCTACATTTGACTAAGCACAAAGACGCCTCTTTCACAATAACCCTTAATGGCTTAGGAATGATTTTGGCAGAATTTCAATGCATTTGCATGCATTCCATTGAACCATAGGCCACAATATGCAAAAACGAAACGTTACAGGGGTCTGGCACGGGGTCTCTGTGACAGAAGGTTAATCTGGTGGTCAATGTTAGGCACACTTATAAAGCCAATAAAACTTCATTTTGATATAAAGAACACGTAAAAATTGGCTGTGGTCATCAGTTCTTAATCTCAAGAAATTTGTACAGAATCTTGAAGAGTTTACCATTTAATCTGGAGCTGATGGATTATTGTCAAACTCTCCTGTCAGTGTTGAGAGACAGAAGGAAATGCACTCTAACATAAGACAGGCCCTCCTGCGTTAAGCTTCAGAGCAGCACAGAGAAATGCAAAGCAAATGTCCAGGTCCAAATGAAAATCTGAACAGAGAACTGCTTTTCCTCCACCTATCACAACTCAGATGTTTATCCGCGTATTCGCCCAAGCAACTGAGTACGTCTCAGCCAAAGTAAACAAAGAGGACCTATAGAAACCATATAGCATATAACATTTCAAAATGTTGAATACAGTCTTACATATTTATATCTGCTAAGGAAACATCACATACACGGCAAGTCAAAATCTGCCTAACTGATCTGCAGTGATCAATGGGTTAACTCTGACCTAACATCCATCCATACCGTACCATTTATCCAGTATAGGGTCATGGTCAGCCTATTCCAGGAAGCACAGTGCGTGAGGCAGGGCTCACGCTGGATGGGATGCCAGTCCATCGCAGGACACATACACACAATGACACTTTGGGAAATTTAGAGGCACCGATTCCATACTGAGACCGAGACCATACTGACTTTAAACACAGCAAATGTAGAGTGGGAATTGAACCACCGACCACAGATATTTTAAGATTATTACGAACAGCTGTGAGACCAGACAGGTCTTCTTCCCTTCGGGAGAGGGGGGTTTAGCTGATCATGTGATTTTTCTAATTATTCTTTATAACATACTGGGTTCCTGAACATAAAGAACAGTTTGCATGATTTAGACAGTTTTTTTGGCCTCGTTCTGACATAGCAGTCTGATGAAGAAAAACGAAAGTCGGCACCAACCTGCAAGCGAACGAGTAAACGATAACACCCGCATCAGTGTGCCGTGCAACTGAATTTGACGTGAACACCCGCTCGCCAGGTATTTTATGAATTTTATGGTACTCGCCGAATCACAACGCACTCGGACGACTATCGGTGCATTCAGGGCGTTCCAGAACTTAAATCAGTGATGAAATATCTAATCGTGAATGTCTACTTTCACTTACTGTGTTGAGTACAGTGGCCATGGCTTGGGAGGTGAAAGATTGCTCCCAGGTTGAGTTAACTTGTCTTGGTTACACATACGGCACCTCTTCAAAAGCCAATGCTTGGGCTTTTCGTTCGGTCTCCAGATTACGATCTTAGTTTTGCGGCATTTGGCTACCATGCAAGCGCCTTAGAACAGTGCAGTGACAGAATGCTTGAGATAGCAGAGGCCGCCATGAGGTCCGGCTGGTTTAGGAAGGGCAGAATTCTAGGGCAAAGGGACAGCATGTTCCCCACTTTCAGATAGAGGCAGATGTTTCCCTCGTATGTCAACATCACTAATCTGTATAGCAGTATGTGAAACTTTAACGCACGGCCTGTACCTGGTTGGATAAAATAAACACAGATGCATTGTGGGTTTCATCAACAAAATCCCAGTATTCCCTTAAGGGACTATGACTGACATGTGCTCCAGGTTCTGTTTTGTTATCGTAGTCTGGGGACAGGCCGGTGACAGACTAGGGGACACTCCAGCTCCATCTGTGATGATGAACCACCAAGATGCTAGCTGGGTATACAGACAAAGGTGACCGGACATTTCAGCTGAGGGGCTGAGCCTCACACAGCACGCACACACTCTCTGGCCGTGTCACACAGCGAGAGGTACAACCATATGCAGACCAGCACGTACACACACACACACACACACACACACACACACACACACAAAGTCACACTGATATAGACGTGCGCACACACACTCATTCAATGTGGACTTTGCATGGATCACTTCTGCGTTGGATCCTACCTTTGTCCTGTCGTAAAGGAGAGCATCCATTCTGTCACCCTGTGAGCCTCAATAAAGGATGTCTGCCACAGATCCCGCTGATTTCCGAACACACCACGGGCTCTGCTGCTTCGGGGGTGTGGGGGTGGGGGGCACTGAAACCACAGGGGGTGGTGAGGCTGCGACCAGACAGAGGGGCTTTGTGATGCTGCTGGGATTCCTGCATGCAGTATCAGCTGAAGCCTTAATATCAGATAATATGACCAGGGAGGGTGGCTATCTCCACTGATGAAGTTAGCAGAGACGTAATATGCCAGATTACACTACCGAGAATTCTGAGGATGAAATGTGGAGTCCCTGCTGCTCCCATTCCCAAAAGGAGATCTTTTGGTGATCTGGGGAAAGGACCAAGACCTCTCAGGTCCCATGCAAATTAGCATGGGGAAAAGATAGCTTGTTTCTCAGCCTATCAGGGAGCTCACTGGGCTGTGGCATGGGTCAACACTACTGGAATAGCAGCATGGCCCAACTGCCCGTGGGTTTGACTGAATCAGAGGATCATTACTGCTGCTGCAGTAAGTGTCCATACCTCAGCAAGGGTATGACAGCAGCCTGAACCAGTGTCTCCACCATGGGGCCCCTACAGTAGCCCCTCCTCTACAGGGCCCCCACCGCAGCCTCTTCTCTGCCAGGCCCTTGCAGCAGCCCCTCCTCTACAGGGCCCCCACCGCAGCCTCTCCTCTGCCAGGCCCCTACAGAGGCCCCTCCTCTACAGGGCCCCCACCGCAGCCTCTCCTCTGCCAGGCCCCTACAGCGGCCCCTCCTGTACAGGGCCCCTAGCTCTTGCCCCATCAAAGTTTGTCAACATCGCTAACTGAAAGCAGAATAATAACAGCGGGACGCCCCACCCAAGTCACATGGTCAGTGTTTGTCCAGTTTCTAAGTCATTGTGGACAGCCCTACATGTTTCACCTAATACCATAACAATACTGTAATTGCTGTCTAAGAAAAATTTCTAATTAGTTTTACTGTACATGTTAATTGACATGTTCCAAAACGTTCATATCCCACAATTAGTGGGACTGGCAAGTATATGCATCTCTATGTTGTGGGTCAAGCTTAATCTGTATTTTTTTAATATGGTACTCAGATTTTTATAGTATGATGTGGATGGACAAATTACACGTGTGTATCCACTGTCAAATGTGTGAAAGATGTCATGAAAAATGCATGAAGCGTCCAAGTGATTGTGACTTTTCATTGTCAGTGAGGGACAGAAACGAAAAACAAATTGCACACTGCTGATTTGCAGATTAGCATTTGGAGTCCAGTGTGACTGACAAAATCCCCTGGCGCCCAGAAACTTCATTTCGAGCTGCAGCCTAAAGCCCTGAACTTTGCTTCAGACTGCAGCCTAAAGCCCTAAAATGTTCAATCAAGCCCCTTGAACTGAGACAAGCCGCAAGTCTGATTTGAATGCTGTAAAAATATTTAAACAGCTAAAGCCTTAATCCAGTGAGCTTCTAGCGACATACTTTACCATCTGGTGGTGACAGGCAGTAAAATCTCAGTTTTAGATTCTGCCTAAATCCACTGTTTACTCTAAAACGTGTCATGTTCTTTGACGAGTGTTTTCTTGTCTTTCCGAAATAAGTTCACAAGTTAATCTGCATTAGGTGATGCTTTTCAGGACGACAAAGTTTGTTCCATAAATGCTGGAAATAGCACGGCTGCTAAAAATTAAGCTGGAAAGTAAACGATGGTGAAACATTTCAGCCGGTAAGCAAACAACACGGCAACCGTGCAAGGTTGAACCCAAACATAGACTTTTGGTTTTAAGGTGAATTTTTATGTTTGTAATAGAGGATTATTATACAAGGCAATTGTAGACTTCAGGATTTTTTTTTTTTTTAAACAGACATGTGGGTTAGTCACTCCCACCAGGAACACTGAAATGTGAATTGATGTTAGAAAGGCCCGTTTTCAGAATTTACCATAAAACAAAACACCTGTAGTGAATCTGGGTCATAGTTTCCTTTTCACATTATCCCTGCTGCAAAATACATCCCATCTGAGGCTGGCATCTATTGCTATGGGGACCTCTAGTGTTTTTATTGAAGTAGATCGAAGACATTTAATAACATCCTTAAGTTTTATATACAAACACAAAAGTCTGGCTGTTTCACTGTTGGTCACAATACAGGTACAGATTGTTTTTATTTAACAGACAGCATCTAAAAGTTTTATTTTTAGAGGTTTAAACAAGCCAAAGGCTGCCCTGGATTTGGTAGCCAAATTCCCTGTGCATTTGTGTACAGATTGCTGCTTTGTCGCTATGTTAAAGGTACAGATCGGCAGAGCACAACACCAAAAAAAAAAAAAAAAGACATTACTGAGTTGTGCTATTGAAAATACAGCAGGCGTGTTCAAAACAACAGCAGGTCACAGAGTGTAAACACTGATGTGACCCTGGGTCAGTCGGGGAATGGCAACTCGCTCTAACGTCCTTCATCATGAGCTTCTGTGCCCCACCTTATCAGAAGGGGTACGAGCTAGCCTGACTCTGATTGGGGCAGCCGAATCATGCGGACGGTGGGTGGAGAAGCATTCAGATTGACCCTGACATTCCTGATGCATGAAGCAGGGTCTGGTTCATCAACCCAGGACCAATGGAAAGTAACTGAGACAGAAGCCACCACTCACCCAAAGCAATTGTTCACCAAGTATGAGAGAGTCTGCATGCGGAAAGGTGGTTTCCAGATAAAAACTACGGCATGTCACACACTAACCCTGATGAATTATGCAATAAAATACACAAAATTGTAATTCAGAAGGAAGCGCAGTGTACTGTAGATCCACTCCAAGAAGATCCCAGAGGGTTACCTGGAACAGATCAGTGCCTTCACTACTTTGGGCCAATCAGAGGCCCAGCAATTGGGTATGTCCACCAGCAAGGGGGGGCAGGGAGGGGCCTTGCTGCATCACTGTCCAGCTCTGCTCCATGCCTGCTGTCTACATGCCATGAGCTCCATTCTGCATAGACATCACCCTCTGCACATCCAGATATCCGTCAGTCTGCCTTGTTGGCATCGAAGCTGTCAGTACACTGACCTTCCTGGGGTCCTGGACCGGCTGCATCGCTGTGTGGGCGCAGACAGCAGGTATCAACTACAGACTCACTGCTGAGACTCCTATGCCAGATCTTAGCTGGGACTCTTCAGGAAAGTAACAGGCAAAGAGACAGTAAACACATTCAGGAGCTGTAAAGCAAGGGAGGTCATGTGACAACAGCAAGCCAATGATTGAATGAGAACGTTGGCATAGCAGAGAACATTCATCACCCAACGCACACGGCTCAAATGTGTTTCGGGCTATACAGGGGTAAGTGTGTTAAAGACTCTCGCTCTTCTGTCATCCTTTATATTAGTATGCACATTGTGAACTGTAGGTGGCACTCACACACTTCATATGAGTTTTGTGTTCAGAGGAACCTCAGCTCGAACTGTCTAGCTACAGAGGGCAGAGCATCTCTGTGGTCTACCGTCTCACACAGGACTGACACAGGCTACCATCTTTCTGCTCTACCATCAGACAAACCCAGTCAATTTACCTTTGTACCTACAGCTATAAAGGCAGCACTTATGTGAACTTCCACCCCCACACTAAGTAGGAGAAAAGGAGCTATGAAAAGATCTTAAAAATAAATGTTGTGTGACAATATCCAGAAGTCACATGACTCCAGTAAAAGTGAAGAGAGAGAGAGAGAATATCTCCTTTAGATTAGACCAGAGCAAAGCAAAGTAGCCTGTGTCACCTGTCACACCCTCTCTCTCCTGTTCCCTGGCTCTTCCCCCTGCTGCCTGGTTTATAACCAGAAAGGCTGGAAGACACCAGACAGGCAAAACATGGCGTGCCGAGGCATGGACAAGGCTTGGCATGACGAGGCATGGTATGGGCGCAGGAACAGAGTTCCAGGGGGACATAGGCACACAGGAACAAGGGAACCTGGGACAGGGGAAGGCTTGCCCATCCTTAGGCATGGAGTATCTATAGATCAGGGTACCCCTACCTCCATAGGCTGGATCACTCTTGGCTACCCACATATAGTAATACCAGAGACAGGCAGGCATACTGTGGCAGGGCCTAAGCATCCAAGGGAGCTAGAAGCTGGCTCAGAACACTTCATGAGGCAGTATGATCAAGCAGAACCCACCAGGCACCCTTCCAGATCAAGACTCCCCCCCAAACCAACTGGGAACCAGGCAACCACATGTTTAATGAAGCAACCAGCATCAGGTGCATAACGAGGCAATTAGCATCACCATGGCAACCAGGTGCAGCACAAGGAAACCAGGCAGCAGGGGGAGGAGCCAGGGAACAGGAGAGAGAGGGTGTGACACCACCTTTAGCAACTCAGAATCTGTTCTTATTTCTCCTTCACCGAAAAATATTTTTCCAAATCTGTTTCAGCAGACATATCTCAGATTTCTGGTTAACGAGGCATAAAATAACCAGGAATAAATGGTTCCCAAGGAACTTACTCCAGTATAGAAACATTAAAACGCTACACAGAGAGGGGCTACGATATGTGGAATGATGTATGACATGCAGGATTAATCAAAGAAAATGGAAACCGGAACAAACAGCAAACATAAGCTTGATAAACACACCCATCATGACCAACCCTGAGCCTCCTGCATTGAGCACACTCCAAATACTAACCACCAGCTGTCCAGCTGACTCCATTTAGACCATGAAATGCCCAACAGCCTAATTAAGGCCAGCTGGAAGTCATTACCCAACAAGGCACTTTCTGATAAACCAACATGAAGGCCGTTTCTTCTTGCTTTGCACTGGTCACTAATGCTTGTATTTTGCCTGTCATGATATTCATTCAGAAACGTGTTACCTGAACCCATCCCTTGGCTGCTAGATCATTTTTTGGCAGCACTTCTGTACAGGGCTTCACTGAAGATCATGGCAGCGCATCCCAGCATACAAACTTGTACCTGAAACCTTGTGGCCACTGAGTCCAGTTCCTGTGACACGCATTTGACAGAAGAGTTCACTCTTCCATCAGTCCTGATTAGAGTTAATGGCAAGATGAAAAATGGGCCTGGACAATTTGTTTAGAAGAGGGACTTTGAATGGTTTTGTGTCTATCTATTTCTTAATATCTCTAGTGTGAAGTATTATATTACATTTAGATTCCCCTTTCAGTGCTCAGACTGAATGCTTAAATGTCTCTCCTTTTCTGTCTGCCTGATTTGCCCTTTCTCACAGAATGAAGTCTTGTTTTTAATCTTTCAGCTCAGCTCGACTGTCCTGCACTTTTCACCAACACCGCAATTATGTTTTTAATAGCATCTGAGCCATTGTGTATTAAATATCGAATCAAATTGATGTACACTTAAACGCATTCCAAAATGCTGGCAAGTGTATAAATGGTAGAACAACAAATGTATCACAAACAGCCATTAAGCCATTAGAAGCGGCCCATTAATCAATAAACTATAATGAATAAATGATTAGAATGCGCCATTTTGATTGAAATATTAATTAGGTTAATTGCATTATTTGGGATTATAAGTAAATAATTGATATGCCATTATAAAAGACACGGTGGTGGTTCTGAAGTGGAGACAGATTCTCTCTCGCCTTTTCTCTCTCACGCCGTGTCACATCAGGTCAGTCAACTGAAGTCACGCTCGCACTCCACCATTAAAGGCAGGCAGGAGGGAAATGAGGAGAACAGCCCGCAGAGGTGGTCTGCTCGTCAGGAACACTTACTGTCTGTCTGTTATCAGCAGGCTATTGGACAGCAGCACTGCGCCTTGTACCCCTGTGTGTGTGTGCTGTTACCCTTACCCTTAATCCTCTCCATCTCTTTTAAGCAGAGCTGATGGGAATACAAGCCCCTCATATTATTACCAGTAGCTTTCAGCTCTCCTCAGTGGAGATGCTTAACTAGAAACCATCTACCAGCTTCACCTCCCTGGCCCCCACATATTAGGAGAATATATTGCTTCAGACTGGCGCGGCTCTGCTAACGGTGGATTACCGTGGATACTATATTCCTCAGAGAGCACCTGGCAGGCGACGGAGAGATTCCCCTTCATACTGGAGATGTTCGCTCTAATCACCTGAGATGGGGGAAGAAAGGTGAGGAGGAGGAGGCCAACAAGCCAACCTGCACGCCTGCCGCTCACCCATCGGTGAAGGGGGTCTGGCGAGGCCACAGGTAGCCATGACCCCAGAGCAGCACAAGATGGTGATTGAAAGGTGGGATTCTGTGTGGGATTGTCTTCCGAGGGACAGTCCACTTCCCACCTCAAAGACCGAAGTGTCGAGGGAGACATTAATGAGGTTCCCATGTCTGTCAACATTTCTCTACCTGTATGCTGGGGTGATACACAACAATGTGGGATTCAACCAAGAGCCTTTATGGACACCACATGACCGTGAGGATCATTTCAAGTGTGGAGCAGCCCCCTGAGTATGTCTGGAAATCCAGCAAACACACAACAAAACTGCCCGTCAGAGTATGCGGGAGGATGTGTGTGAACACACAAATGAAATAACGTCGGCACGGGGCAGGCAACAGATGTGCAAATACCGTGTGATGAGTTAGCAGAAGAGGCATCACCACATAATACCCTAAACCAGTTTTTCCTTTTCATGAGTTTACTCAAGGAAACACGTTTTACATCAGTTTCAGGAATGAACATTATACCAGTTTTATTGTATGAAATATGTATTACTGAACAAAATGGTACTCTGTTGCCAGGCAACAGCACCTGCTTTCCCAGGCAGCTCAGAACCCCCGTTTCTGGTTCCTGTCTTTAAGTATTTTCTGGTCTTGTTTTGCCTTCTGGAATTTCTGCTACAAATATTTAAGGAATTTAAGTCAGTTTGAATTAGGCCACCAGCAGAGCAAAAAGTCAGGAGGATGTGGATGAATTCCTTGGAAAAAAATAAAATACAAAGTAAGAGGAAAACTGCCTCAAAAATGGGACATCCAGTGAAGGTGTTGCTGTGTAATTCTGTTTCCCGGGAATATTCTCTTACATGAACATTCATCTCTAGGGTTCAGTGATAAAAAGGATGTTCCTGACAATTTTTCTTTTTTTCAATACGGCTTAGAATCTCCTCTGCAATACATTGCATCATCCCCCCCCCCCCAAACCCCAAACCCCCCCCCCCCAACCCCCCAAAAATTTTTTTGTCTCCGGGGGCCCCCCTTGGGAAAAAAGGGGCCCCCCCCCTTCGGGCCCCCCCCGGCCGGA
>JAACJT020000021.1:16632493-16642642 GCA_009936485.2 Gymnarchus niloticus | reverse complement strand
CCCCCCCCCCCGGGGCGCCCGGGGGGGGGGCCCCCCGGCGGGGCCCGCGGTGGGGGGGGGGGGGGGGGGGGGGGGGGGGAAAAGAGACGGCACCCCCCCCCCACGTCTGACAGCAGCTACCTGCATGCAGCACGGAGCCCCTCACCCCTTCCAGCACCACAGCGGACATCTCGCAGCCAAAGTTTCCTGGGCTTTTTAACATTCTAATGACGATCACCGTTATTGTTGAAGTTTCACTTTATTTTGAGGCTGCAGCTTCAGCGCTGATCCTAGTGGTCGTTTTCGTCCGGGTCGTCGTTTTGGGTCCCGTTTCCGCTGCCAGCTGTGACCATGCGTATGTGTATATATCAACCGTTCCTGTGCATGCAGGTGCAATGTGGCTGACCTTCGGTGTTCCACGTTATCTGTCCAAGACCAAACCTCACGTGATTTCCAAGGTCCCGCGTTCACTGTGCTGCCGCCTGGCCGACCGAACGCCCGCGGCAGATGCGCCGTTGGGTCTGCCGGTTTGTCTTCCTTCTACCGTGAAGGGCGTGGCTTAAATTTATGCTGGTGTTGCTTTTTTGTAACCTGAAGGAAATCCTTAGCATTGTTATAGTGGGTCACGGCATCCGTGGTAGCATGACGGTGTACGTGAAGAAAAACCATGGCGGTGTGCTTGTGTCTTTGACGTTTTGATGCTGGTGAATCTGCACAAGTGTCCTGCTCTCAGTGAGCATCTTGCATGCATTACAACACCGAGGGGGGGGGGGGTTTATCCATGATTGATGACAGCGCTGAGAGAAGCGTTTATGAAGGACATTCAACCGGTAAAGTGTGTCCAGTGTGTCATGGCAACACACAGACGACAGAATTTGGAGCATCTCACAAAGAAAAACTGATGTTTGTTGTCCTTCCTCGCTGTCATTGGTGACCACCCTACACCCCCCCCCAGCTCAGCTCTCACTTATGCGCCTTACCGTGAGAAACTCTACATTCCAGTGTTACAAGATACTGTATTTGTTGCCTACTGCCAAGACCTGTAATTGAAAATAATAATAATAATAATAAAGTGTACCATCTCTCGTCAGCACAGTGCTTCTCGGTCTGAAATCAGAATATGCGTCTGCTGTCCGTGGGTTCTAGAATCTACACGCGCATATGTACATTTTCATTTTGGGTTCCAGGCCATATTCAGTAGGTTTTCTCCTCAGCAGGCTTTACACTGGGGGGTTTGGAGATTACCCTTAGGGCTAGTTAACCTCTGACCTTAAGGAGGGGTTCACAAGACCCTCAGCACATGTTGGCCACTAACCTGTACGAAGCCTCATTTGTCCTTTCAAAACTCAGTTCGGGATACTCCTGCCCACCACGAGTTTTCAAGCCTCATTTGTCCCATCACTACCGGTCAGTGCATCTTGATGCCTGGATTGTTGCAGGGGCCGTGTCCGGTGGGCTTTAGGCCCACTATAAGGAGGCACCACACACACACATTCATGGAATGAAACAAATGCTAGTCCAGGAGCTACCAGATTAGGGGTCGGCTTTATGGAACACAGTAAGAAAGGAGCATTAGCGTCTTCAGTGTGCATAACAATACAAGGAACCAGAGGAGGATGCTCACCTGACCGCCGCTCAACGCTCATGAGAACAGAGAAGCTGTCACAATGGGGGGGGCAGAGTTTAATCAATACCCAAAAGCTCAGCTTAAACAAAAGCAGCAACTAGTAACTACTGTCGAGTCAAGAGACAAGCAAGCAACCTGGTCGGGTTTTGTGATGAGCTGTCAATCTTGGCTTGGTTTAACCCCATCAGGGCCAATAAAAGAATGAATGGGAAGAGGGCACCCACCTCTCAGTACAAACAGCCAAGCCCTTCCCTCAGTCACAGCCACTCTCAGCTCACACAACAAAGACACTGGCCCCGGAGGCCCCACCATCCACAGAAAAGGCCACAGCTGAATTAACGAAGGAAGGACAACAGGAAACCAGGCCAAGAGGACAACAGAAAACCAGGCCAAGACATCCTGACCTGAGGTCAGCGGTCAGCGCGAAGTGGGGTAACGTTCAAAGTTTGAGTCGCTCATCAGAAGGTCTACCAGGCAGGTCTCCCTGCAGCCCACATGGGGGGACCTAAGCACACGCCCACCAATCTACACATGCTCATTAGAACCACCTTACCCCCCCCCCCCAATCTTATGTCTGCTAACACAGCCATCCTGTGCCAACCCTGCATTACACTTCCGCGTGCCTAAAAGGGGTGGGGTTTGAAATCACCTCCCATGGGTAGCTGGAGCTACGTTGCCATGGGGACCCAAGCGTAAGACAGGGCTGACTGGGCCGCATCTCAACAATAATACCGGGTGTTCAGCCCACAAGGACAACGTTACCTACCAACGGGGTCTGAAGGGCTGGGGGCACCTGTCATTTGCAGGCTGCTTAGTTATCACCAGTGTGGTCAGAAATTGTGGTGACATAAGCTTACGGCATCTTGAGAAGGAGTGGTGGTGAGGACTGGGGGTGGGGTTCCTGTTGTATTAAAGCCCAAATGGGGAGAACACCACAACAACCTGGAAATACATCTGAGACACAAAAACCATATAGCATTTCAGCGGTGAGCTAAGGAGGACAGAGATGGAGGGAGACAGTAGGAAATGGAGAGAAAAGAGGAGTACCAGTACTTGGGGGGGGGGGGGGGTCATTAAACACAACACGCTCGGCCTGTCAGTGAACCATGGTTAGGGAGAGGAGTTCCACGTGCCAGGTTCAGGGATAGAGCAGAAGGCAGAGGAGCCGTCGACCAGCTCTGCTTGTTTGTGTTATGGCTGAGAAGCGAGTCCGTCAAAGCAAGCTTTTAAAGGATCATAATTAAAACGGCAGCTGCTACATGACTGAATCACACCAGTGGACGATTAGGGCCTGTTTATCTGAAACTCTCCATCACAGTTCTCTGTAATCAGATTTTAAGGTCCAACTGCGATCCTCAAGCTCGACAGTGCACACAGATGCTTTTAGTGATGAGAGTCGGATTGTTGCCAAGCAGCCTCAGAAGGGTCACTGTTTCCAGGGCAGGTTCATCACGACATATGACATCGATGGCCTTTCGCTCTAGTGTCATGGACAAAGATAGAGCTTGATGGCTGTGTCCCTGGGTGACAAGCCATCCATCATCTGGGGATCTCCAAAGGACATTATTCACTGAGTGACGGCCACAGATCCACCTCAGTTATTATAATCGACTTTTTTAATAACAGCATTATCAAAAAACCACTGTGTGCGATCCATATCCATCTGTACAAACCCATGACTTTCAATTACTCAAAAAGGAATTTTTAGGCTGCAGTTACCATGCCGACAGCGATTTCATCTGATGGAGGATTTGGTAGAAGGTGAGGAAAGCCAAAGGAATAAGCTAGGATGGTGCCCCAATCCCAGATTGGACGGGATGAGCTGAACACTCCAGCTCACCACCGTTTTAATATTTAATATTTTAAATTCACCATCAAATCTCCACATGGGGATTTAAATGCCAGAAACACACATTCACACACTCCTTCTTCAGTGATGTCCGATGCTGCCAATCTCTTTGTTGTCTTCATTTTGTTCCAGGATTCACATTGTAAAAATTACCAGGACTCGCCGACTTCATCCTCACACACTCACACCTGTCCCAGGTTTCCAGAAGCTTTGAGCACTGGTGCTTTCCTGATGCATATCTCAACTCCTTCACCACCCAGCTCCTGAAAGCTGCAGGCCGTACCAAGGCTGATCATCACATACCTCACACTGAATTAAAGCAGCCTTTAAGTGGGGGCACTGCTTACAGAAAGCAGTGAAACAAACTAGAGAAGAGCAGGAGAAGCGACAGCACAGAGCAAGCAGCCGGGTGTGGCCAGGGAGACTCTGCGTCAAAGGCAGAGTGCAACACCGAGCTTGAGGAGAGAGAAGCGAGCATCCAGCTTACACTGCAATCGCATCTCACACTCACCATAACAAAGTAACGTACAGGCAAGGCAGACAATGCATCAGAAGCTCCCAGCTGTCAAGGAGACGTACCACCTTAGATTTTAGTGCAGCTAGAATGAGCTTCCACTGAGGGACCAATAGCAGGTGCAAGTCAGCACTGGAGTGAGGCATGCAATGCTAAACAGTAGGAAGCTAGTACAAAAGCTGATAAAATGCATATAATACCAGGAGGACTGGGCTGAGCCAGGGCCCAGAGCCTGTCCTCAATTCTCACTCCTAATGGTTGATCTTAGGCTTCCTTGGATGAAGCACTAGGCCTACACACAAACCCATTGGCAGAGTCAAGGTGAAATGCAGCATGTTCATCCACACATCGCACCTTCTTTTGGCAGAGCACTCAGCAGGAATGACACCGACCACAAGGTGTCCACTACTGCTCCAGGCTGAAGGGATCCTTGAGCATAACAGTTCCGGCTGACTGTACATCAACCAAAGGGAGGAAACATGGCTTCAGAAAGTTACGGTCATCATTGTGGTTCAATAAAACACAGCCAAAAATCACAAAAACACCACAAGCTAGCCATCTCCAACTCAAACAACATATCCAGCACAAGTGTGTTTATCCTTAAGCACACAGACGGGCCATCTTAAACCCCCATATACTGACATCATTAAATTCCCTGTCTTCTCAGAGAACGCAGAAAGTATGTTTACACCTTTTGTAGGCCTACTGCTAGGATTTGGCCTCAGTTCCACAGTTAGTGCAGTCCACACTTCCACTGGTGTATTGACAAACGGGCCAGATAACACTAAGCACTGAGAAACACATATTTCCAGTGTGCCTAAAATTCCCACATTCACGCCTCTCTGATCTTCCCGAACCATTTCGGAAGCAGAGAAGAAACGGAACCGCCAAGAGGAACGCCTTCATTAACGCCGAATGTACGACCAGCCTTATTAGAGGTGACGTCATCGGGGTGGTCGCCGCTCGTGTGGCAGGAAAGGCGTCCAAATCACTAGCATTATTATGTCATTATTATAAGACACTCCGGTCAATAGTCTTCTTATCCGTTTTATTAATTTGTTTACTATGCCCGCAATTCTGCTCGGGATACGTTAGATTAATTATTAATGTTTGTTTGGCAACATTTTAATTCTCTCTGTTTCTATTTTTATTTCTCTCCTCCTCACACATAAATATAATGAGATGATACAGGTGTAAGTTGCACACGCGAAAGCTTTATCCCGACTTTTAAATGAATCCCCCTCACCCTCACCCCGAGTCTTTAAACCTCCGCAGGCGCTGGCTGGCCTGGCCGGTAAAGGCGGCTGTCTGGTGGGACACTCCGCCCATGAATGGCTATGTCTTTTTATTAGATTATGGTCTCTTCGATGACCCATCATCATGAAATATTCACTAACTTATATTGCCGCCGGAACTAAAAAATTAAAAAAAAAAAAAAAACTCAAGTTCAGTTCAACTGTTTTAACTGATCTCTTACAAAAGTGTGTGCGTGGCGCCCTCTTGTGTCCTGAATGTGCAGTGGCACCTGTGCGCGTCTCGCTGTACCGGCACGCGTCGTCGTTAATGCCGTTAATTAGACTAAATTAAACAGCAAACGGGGCATCTGCTGAGAACGCGAGGGAACCACAGCTTGCGAGAAGTATTTTTTGTCGAAGCTTTGAAAGCTTCTCCTTCCCCTACTCATTAGTTTTTGATAGTACATCGTTCCGGTTTCATACACCTTGTCTGATTTTAACCAAAACCTTAAGTACAAAAGTCCGTAGTTTATCTCGAATGAAATGACGTTTTAAAAACGTCCACGTACGTGTTCTCTAGCATCTTAAGCTCGATCCCGCGTTTCCTGATGAACTTCCCTTTAGCGTGTGATCGGTTTCACTTCCGTCAATAACACGCTGAGCATGAAGCCATCAAGAAGTCCCTTTGTCTGGTGGACATCAGAATGAATTCAGGTGCTGCCGCGACGTTTGGCAGATAAACTCCACCTGCTCACGTCTGAAGGAGATGAGAAGCTGCTCCTGAGTGATGCGACCCCAGCTTGACTGAAGCCATCTGATGAAAGAGGATGGAGCTTCTCTGGAGTGTCTGTATGATGTGTGACTGGCACCGCAATCATCATGATTGTTGGCAGTTTTTAACCCAAATGGAGCAGGCCTGTTAATTAATTAATGTTTTTTATTAGCTGGGAGAAGTCACCGTCAGTTAAAGCAGATCGAAACAGGTACACGTGTATAGATATTTACAGAACGGCTTCCAGCCATGAAGTTCCTGCTGGAAGAATGGGCACCATGGACAAATCTGGCAGTGCCAATTAAGATTCCTTATATAAAGCTTACAATTTACGAGTCCTAAATGAACACTTCGGTTTATATAGTGAATACCAGATGTCTCGGTCTGTTTTGGCAGCCCGCGGTCTTTCCTCATGGTGAGAGCTGCATCTACAATATGATGTACACAGGCCTGCCCAGGGGGCCCATCAGACAGTACAATGTCTCAATAGCTGAGTCACATGGTCATGTCCAAAAACAAAATCTTTAAAAAAAAAAAAAAGCTATTCTTTAAAGAGTTGCACCTGTGCTCAGTTCAAGTAACTGCAGGCTGGTGTTTCTAGTGAACATTTAAGACATGGATTCAGAAGTGAACTGTCAGTTACCAGATGTAACGTCTAACATTTTATACATCCAGTCATAGTGAAAAATAGCTCAGCAAACTGTAGCAGCTCTGCACTGAAACCGCAGGTGCAGAGCTGGCAGATGCCAGAAGTCATTCTAAATAGCCAGGGGAAAACATTTAAACCTAGTTGCAGACCTGAATCGTAAAATCTGTACGTTTCAGTGGGTGAATTTCAGTTCAGGCACAATTCACTCATGACTCAAGGGCATCTTAATGCACTAGCAATCCCTCACTTAGCATTTACGTTGCTAATGTTGGATAGGAAATTCAGTGGCATGAAATGCAGATTTGGATTTTGAAGTCGTGAAAATCACCAGTTTGTCCACACTGACAGTCTGCTCACATTTTTAGACAGCTTCACAATATGGAAAATGGTGGTCACTTGTGTGCTACAAGTTAAATCACTGCTCCAAACCATTCCTGAAGCAAGCAGTCATCAAAACAGACACAATCCAGAGCTAGCGTTTATTTTAAAAAATTACAAAAATGTAAAAGTTTCCATAGGAACACAATGTTATGTGCAATCCCATCTCTTTCATATCCACTTCCCGATGCATCTGGTCATTCAAATGATCTTAGTTTGCTAAACTTAAAAGAAAAGACAAATCCAAGTCCCGAAAAGGGAGAGGAGGCAGGTTTCATTATGCAAGATGAGATCGATAAATAAGTGTGTAGCAGCCATTTAAGGACTAGCCTTCAAAGGGCACCCACTGCAGGGTGAGGTGGAGAGAAGTGAGGGCAGGCTGACTATGGATGCTCCCTTATCCTTTCCCCAAACATAGCTGAGAAAACCAAGAAAAACCCCAGTAAGAGGGAGCCTGCCTTTCCTGCAGAGGCAGGGGAGACACCATCCCAAGGTAAGGAACTGGCCACTGATACAGCAAGGATCTGACTACAGCTGCAGTTAGAGCACCCGGGTGGGGTGGGGCTTGGCCGGGACGTCGAGGCCACTCTCACAGGCGCAGGATGTGATGCTGCTGGAGCTCACCTCCTCCAGGGGACTGGGAAGGCCCTGGGTACTGATCTGCTGCATGACCTGCCTGTGGAGTATAGGAGAGTCAGGGAATGGCCCAGCACTATGGCAGCACCAAATTCTCTACACTGTGTACGGCACACAGCGCTCACCAGGCAGCACGGGACATGACATAATGGATGTCTGGTTTCTGGAAGCCATTGAAGGTAGATGAGGCGGCCACCGTGTAGGCACCCATATTGTCAAACAGCAGCCAGTCGCCCAGCTGCAGATCAGGCAGCACACAGTGCTCCGCTATGCGGTCCAGCCCATCGCACGTCGGACCCCAGATGCTGCAGGGGAACAGGCGCTCGTCCGGTTTTGCTTTCTGCAGCGGGGTGGGGGGAGCACCATCTCAGTTGTGGCACGTCAGCAGAAAGCACAGCGAGGCCTCGTAACACACCGACCCTCACCTTAGGCAGGATTGGCAGGACATGGGCGTGGTCAAACAGGATGCAGTTGAAAGAGCCATAAACGCCATCGTTCACATAGTACATCAAGCTCCTGTCGCTGGCTCCGTCATCCTCATCTGTTGGTTGGGTGTGGAAAACACATAAGGGGATGCACCAAGGGCAAAGCAGCACCCACCAGTAAAAATCTGCACAATAACCCTTACCATCTGAAGCAGACTGCTCCTTCATGACCACCTTCTTGGCAATGATGTTAACTGCCAGTGTGTAGGCTGAAGCCACATAATATCGGCCAGGCTCAGAGATGACCCTCACACCAGAGTCAGCGGGGAAATATTTGTCTAGTGCCAGGTTTATCACAGTAGCGACCTGGAAGGAGAAGAGCTTGTTCAAAACTTATGACCGTTCTCCCTTCAGCAGGTGACAAGCTGCTCTTACAAAGTATGAGTTGTCACTAAGGTCACGGGTGAACATTCACCTCCTCGAATTTCAGTTTGGCATCATCAGAGCCAGGAAAGCCGCCACCAATGTCAAGGAGGGTCATATTAAAGCCCAGCTCAGCCTACAGGGGACAGGATGCATCGTTAGAAATCATTTGCCACAATTAAGTTTTTAACGCTGCATAAGCCAAAGTACTCACCCCCATGTCAAAGACACAGCGGGCATCTAATATGGCCTGGGTGTAGGTCTCTGGGTCCATGCAACCACTGCCCACATGGAAGCTGACACCAATGATGTCCAGACCAAGGTCTTTAGCCCTCTCCAGCAGTACCCGGCTGGTCTTCAGGCTGGCCCCAAACTTCACACTCAGCCTGCACATAGACTTCGAGTCATCTGTGGCGATGCGCAGCACCAGCCTGGGGAGGGGGGGGGGGGAGCCCAGTCAAGCAACGATGTCACTATGACAGCTGAACCCCAAGAAGTCATGGAGGGTACACCCTTAAGAGCAGAAGGGCTACCGCAGAAATGTCACTCACTTGGCACTCTCGTGGCACCGAGCGACCTTCATCAGCTCCACTTCACTGTCAAAGGTCATCATCTGTACCCCATGGCTGGCAGCGTACTTGATCTGGGACAGTTGCTTACAGGGGTTGGCGTAGATGATCCTGCTGGGCTCCACACCCAGAGACTGCACCAGCTGAATCTCCGTCTGAAGAGGCCCAGACCACAGTGAGAAACCAGCGAGCATGAAGCTATGACTCGAGAAGCCCACCCTTCCTTACATACCTTGCTTGCACAGTCGAAGCCGGCCCCCAGGGCGGCCAGCGTCATGACGATGGCATGGCTGTCGTTACACTTGACGGCGTAGAAGGGCATAACGCGCGCCATGTTGCGGTACCAGCGCAGGTGTTTCTTCAGCACGTCCCCCAGGTCAGCCACATAGAAGGCATCCCTGTCATCCTAGGAGAAGCAGCAGGGATCCATGGATCACACCTAGCACGGCACACGGACTACGGAAGGAAGAACTGACCAACAGCAAACTTACCGAGAGAGACGACTCATTTATGTTCTGTTCTACGATGTCACGGGCAGAGAAGCCCTCATCCAGGAAGGCAAAGTCAAAGTCCGCAGCAGTGAAACCATTAAGCAGATCCATTTTGACAGAGTGTCAACACCAAGAAAAACTGGAGGGGGAGAAAGGAGGGGATTCAATTAAGCAAACAAACTAGTGCCATAGAAAGCTGAAAATATTTTAGAATCCACCACTACCGTGTATAAAGACCCACTGAGAAGTGGAAGGTACACATTCCAACACTAATCAGTCTGACCAGGAAGTCCTGCACAGCTGTAAACATCCAGGCCAAGTTTCTACCAAAAAACCTACCTGGACACGAGAGAGATGGGATTATCCTTGTCTTAAGTGCAGGAACGCCAAGGGGGTTCACCCAAGAAGTGGAAGCCTTTCAGATAGGACTCAAGGCCGTAGCGAGTGTGCCGTTTGCTCAAGCGAGTGTTCTGTTGGGGGGGGGGGGGGGGGGATTTGGTTTAGAAAAAGAAATGTCCCCTTGTATAAAAAGAGCCAAAAGTTAAGAGTTTTGATGTGGGGATTTTTTTAAAAAACCCCCCCCCAAATCCCAAAGGAGAAAG
>JAACJT020000021.1:16614764-16632483 GCA_009936485.2 Gymnarchus niloticus | reverse complement strand
TTTATCTTGTCGGTTTTTTGGTTTTTTTTTGTGTTTTGGTGTCTTATGTTTTTCAGTTTAGTACAGGCATTGGCATCTTGTATAAGAAAGGCCAAATGTCAAGAGTTTGCATTGGCAGATTTGTTATAAAAGCCTGCCGCAGATTCCATAGGAAGAAGAGTTTTAAGCCAACATCACGTTGCAGGAGTTATCAAATCGCCCCTAAGTATTAATTGTACATTTATACGTGTCAACATCGCACGACTGGTGCCTCGCAAAGCGCGGTGCAGTAAAACAAACCCAGCCGGCCGGCCGACACACTCGGGCTCTGACAGCATGGCCGAGCCGTGAAATATGGTCTTCGTATGAATGAAGGGCGGTCCTGTCAGCGCGTGAAGGCCCGCCTCCGCCCGGCACCACGCAGCCAATACGGCGGCAGGACAGAAAGCGCCGGGAAGAGCGGCGTGAGAACGGCCCAATAGCGTGGCGATGGCTGATCACGAGCGGGCCAATAGAATTGGCGCAGGTCGAGGACGGCACGTTTGTCTTAACGGCACGTTAGATTACCGAGCTAAAACCAGTAACCGTTTTCAACGTTCTTACGTTAACGTGTCACCATCCGACACTACAAGAGCTATGGAATAACCCGGCGAAGCACGCTGCCCGAGGTGGCGCTAAATTAGCTATTCTGCTATGGCGCTGTCCCGCCAGCTACCGGCTCCGATTTTAAGGGGATTAAATTCGAGCCGAGGCTGTGCGGGTTTCCGAAAGCGGGTGAAGTACGACCGCGTCCGAGTGACCGCCCGGAGCCGCTCTTGACAACGACGTCGCGGCTATACCAAGGTCTGCGGCCCGGCTGCGCTGACGCGGCTCCTTTGTTCCCGAGACGTCAGCCAAGAGGGCCACCGGGGGACCGAAAAAAAAACGCCAACGGCGAGCGGCGGCTCCATTTCACGGCTTCAATCGGTCAACGAGTGAAATCCGACACCACAACCGCCTCGGTAGGACTTACCTTAAAAAGCATTTACAACACTTATCCATTAGACCAGGATCCTGGAAATAAGAAAATATCGCTTTCCTAGGTGACCGAGTCTGTCGGCGTACTGCGCTACTCACTCCGGATGAAAGTAGAGAGCGGCGCCGCGCAAGTGGCCGTTTTTATATCGTCGGCGTATCCATGGCAACGCACCAGCTGAAACCGGCCTTCGCGTGCGCGCTGAAACCGGTTTGGTCTTGCTGCCGACACTAGGCGCTCCGCGAGATGGGGCGGGGCGGGAGGGGGGGAGTAGGAAGCGCGAGATGGCGCAGCGCCTGTGTAGCGGAAACAGGCGTCTGCGCAGAAAGGTGTTCGGCGCGGTGTTTTTTTTTTTTTTTTTTCCGCACCGGCTTTCCCCCTAAAGACACGCCCCTGTCGACACTGATTGGTTCATGCTAAACGGGAATGGCTTTGATGAAGGAGTCGTAATATCTGGGATTGCAGTCCAGATTGTGTTTTAATTAACCAAAAGTCCAACTGACACAATTTAAGACCTCTGTCATCCAGAAAGTGTACAACTGACCACACATCCCTCTCAACCATCCTGCATTGTACAATGATTTGTTCTTAATCAATGTGGATCTATTGTTCAATACTGTCATATTATGATTTTCTGTACCACAGGCTGCGGATGAGCTCCCAAGGTGACAATCGCAGTGAGGTCCAGAAAGATCCATTTTGAAGAAAATGTTTAATGGCCACATAAGATATGACAAACCTTTGAACTGATCCTTCAGAATGGATGTTTACATTCAAGAGACCTGCTTAGTGTTCAACTGCAGCCCAAAGTAGGAAAAACTTCAAAGCATAAGAATGGTGGGGTCAACAATGAATATTGCTCCCAAATGTTTGTTCATATGTTTAAAAATATATTTTGTGTAGTCAGCTTTGGTCAGCTTGGTGGTTTAACAACTATAGACGCGATAGACATAACCAGCTGGTTAGTTGGCTAGTAAACTAACACAAGTTACACATATCAAACTGACATAATAGTCCGAGCATTAAAAGATAAGCAAAGGAGCCCATGAGTGAGTAGGATGATGAGATTTCCTCATGGTCCGGACGAGGGGAAATGCAGTGTTCTCGACAGGATACAGCTGTGGACAGGAGTGTCAGGATATTGCCTAACTTAACTATGTTAACCAAAGTAACCACATTAACTCAACACCTTTCATTTTTTGGTGGTGGAAAAAGCACTTACCCTCTGAAAATACTACATGAAAGAAAGTCCTGGGTTAAAATCACATAACATGCTTTTGTTGTTAAACAAAGGTGGTGAGATATACGATTTCAGTCCACAAGTCACATGGACCAACTACTAAATAACTGAAGAGCTTTCTTTGTTGTCATGGAAACCAGGGCCTTGGCGTGCCATTGCTGCCCAGCCCAGCGGTATGTAGGGCATCGGCGTCACCGAACACCACGCTTCTTTGGCATTGATTTTTGGCTCAATGGGCTCCTTTGAAAATCCCAGTTGTGATGATTTTGTTTGCTTGGCCCTTTTCAAGACTGGTTACGCATCACTTATTTCAACCAAAGGCCAAACAGAAATGAACCCACCGATCTGAAAGACACTACCTAAGCAACTGAGAAGCATATGGAAATACATGAAAAGTCATAGGTGAAACCTGGCTAAATGTGTCCAGAATGTAACTTTGTTCCATGGTCTTCGGCTCTGAATTGCGTATTTGCCAGTACAGACCAAGGACTTTGCAACACATAAACCTCCAGTGCTGATGGCTCAGGTTACTCAATAAAAGCTTACGTAGGAAGTAGCTGTTACGAGAAAAAGGCTCAAGGGTACTAGAGCTGCGAAACAAAAAGCTGTTCTCATTGCATGGGCAGGAACATGGCTGATGCTGTTTGGGTTGTGTGTGTGTCAGAGTCATTCTTCATGACAGCACTGTGAGGCAAGAACCCCGTACCCACACAGTTCAGATTCTTGTCCTTCTACCTGTGCCCAGCTGCACCTCTTTTGAACAAATAGGGATTTCCATTCCAGGAATGGTGACAGCTTGGGGAATTTGTCTCCAATATTGTCTTACAACAGTTGAGTGACAGTCAAAATAGCGGCTGTGGAGTTTGGGACATGCACGGGTGAAGAGCCTGTCTGTAGGTGAACAACGAGGAGATCTGATAAAATGTCACAAGTTATAATATCCACACAGAGCTAAAACCAGCAGCTCAGGACCGGTTGTTCCATGGGGGTAGATGATTGACTTGTGATCATTTTTTCTGGGGAAAAGCACAAAAATATGAAAATATTCATCCAGCAAGAGTGTTACTAGATGTAAAAGTGAAGTCCCCAGAAGTACGTACAGAGATAGGAGAGGTTGAGTGACACACGTCCAAGGAATGCTGCACATGCCCCTGGGCAAGCCAACCTGTTTTTAAGAACAAACAGGATACGCCAGTCAGAGAAAGCACCCTGTTGGGTCCTGCAAGAAATGGCTAGGTGAGCTGTGTGGGGCCCAGGAGCAACATCAAAGGGCCAAGGTTTACTCACCTCTGAGGAGGCTCAGCTGGTTTGACGACTGAGCGTGTGTACACCTTTCCATAGCAGCTACAGCAAAGTCCTGTCATCTAGCCAGCCTGAGGTTGTCCTCCAGAGCCTTCGTTGGCATGAAATCAGTTCAATTATCTTATTATGATGTATTGGCTAAGCCGAACATTTTATCCAAAGAAACCTGTAGTTTCATCCCTAAATACGTATACCAGGATATTTTGTTAGATTGGTTTTGGTTCAATTGCCTTTCACAAGTCTCTAGAGTCAAGGCTCCACCTGGTACTTAAACAGTAACCTTCAACATACACGCCCACACCCTTAGCTTCCACACTGCACAAGTTTGTATATCAACATCCCTGCCCTCAGAAAACCTGCGTGTGTGTTTACAAACACACTCAGGCAGATTTAGCATGACCCAGATGAGTGCAGGTTTATGTGCAAAGCAGAGAAGGCAGGTGCCTGTCCCTCCCCAGCATGGGTGAGGTAATTCCAGGGTGAGAGCAGGTGCCCAGCGAAGAATGTCGCAGAGCAGCTGGGTGTTAAGCCCAGAAAAGCCTACTGGTCCTACGCAACCCCACAGAGGGCATGACAAAATCCCAGCACGCACTCTGTCCACTATCATGACAAACTCTTAGGCTTAATGGATGTAAAACTATGTATATACAAGAACAATAAAAGTCAAGTCACAGGCCTTGGCCTACACATACCCTTATCGAACCCTAATGCCACACTGAGGTACACAAGCAGGACGTTGAAGCCTTCCTGTGGAAATCAGCAGGTAGAGCACTCAATCCAGTCCACCTGTAACAGGCTGAAGGTTGCAGAAGCACATCGCTCTGGCCATTCTCAGCTTATCTTCATCAATAGAGCTGGAGCCTCACACCTGCAAGAAATTCATATGGGCAAATTAATATTTGGTTACAACTCAGCATTGGATTCTTCCAGGTAAAGGGGAGAGGACCTTCCTACCGTGTCGGGACAGAGCTCAGCGGACACCAGGCAGACTGGGATTAGGCAAGCCATCCACCATGCTGCCTTCTGTACAACCATTCACAGGGGAAATGCCAGAGTGTTTCTGACCTTAGTGCAGTCAATGAATTTGCACTTCAGTCGAGTCGACTTCTCAGCACAATGTTTCTATGCATGCCTCACCGAGCCAACTGTATGGTGAGCGCGTGACTTCACCAGGTTGGTGTGTTTCAAGACCCAAACCACGACGATCTTCTTAACGGCAAAAACAGAAGGATGGGGGAGGGTGCACCTCCTGTCTCTGTAGTGGCAGACCCAGCAAAAAAGCTGTCTCTGCATGCTTCTGAGGAGGGAATTCTAGATGTGACCTGTCCGCACACACACCCTAATAGCAGGAAGTGATCTGACTTTGGAGTAGTGAGCTCCGTGGGGGTGACCTTGGCCCCACTCTGGAATTCTCCCTCCCTCCATTCAGTCCTCCTTCACCTCATCACATGTCCAGAAGTGCCGTTATCGCCCCCACTCTGCCGCAATGGCGTGCCCTCTTATCACGACCTTGCACAAGGCTGCCGATTGTTACGGCACGAAGGCAAGGGGGCACTGGGGGAACTTTGGGTCACACCAAGCACGGCTTGATTGTGTGCGCGTCTGTCTGACTTTATAGGATTTGTGTACAGAAGTCAGTCTCCTATGGGAGCTTAAAGACAGCTGAGTCTTAACAGTACACTGAGAAAGTTCTGGGGGCTTGGTCATAAAAATGAGAAACGTGACAGGCCTGCTTTGTCCTCTTGCTGAAGGAAGTGAAAACGATGCCATTTCCTCCTGTGACCTCATCATGATGCAGGTGTACGTACTGGATGCACGACGCCCGGTCTTGGCTCACCTTGAGCTTGTTCCAGGCTGTTTTTTTGGTGCCATTGCCTTGGAGATCGTTTTGGCGTACTGTCTGTCTCTAGCGGGGGGGGGGCTCATGGTTCTACCTCAGCCCTGATCTACCAAACCCTCCCTTTGAAGTCTCTCCTTTACATCAGTGACTCATTTAATCAGCTCTCAAGTGTAAGGAGCCTCCTGACCCAGGATGTTAGGATGTTCCCTCTTGCAAGTGGGAGCTACGTTTTTTTTCTCTACGCCTCTGTGGAGGATAGAGCTCCCACCATCACTCTCAGTCACCCACCTGAGCCAAAGGTTTTGTTTGACAGTGTGTCCGCTTAGGGAATGAGATCCATCGCTGCCGGCTCTTCCTTCCTCTCCCTCACAGAAGACAAAACACGGCCTACTTTATGTGCGTGTGTTTATACACTACCTATTCTCGCATCAAAACAGGGGTCTTTGAAGACTTTCTACCATACAAAAAATGGAGGGAAATGTGAAAGTTTTTTGGTGGGGAGGGCAGATTTCAGTCCTCACTTCCTGTCAGAAGGCCATCATGTCTTTTTGGGGTTACCATATACAGGCTCCTCGCTCTGACAGACCCAGCAATATGCCCTTCTTCAGAACAGGAGGGACAAGTAACCAGCTAACACCTTAATGGACTTAAAGCTACCCTCTTCTCAGCCAATAAGCAGGAAGCAGTCATACCCTTCCCTACCCTGCCATCCAGGGCACCAGTCAGATAGACATAACTCACCTAACTTCCTCTGAAGAACCACAAGAACACAGATGTAGATGTTCCTATAAGATACACGTACTATGAACGGCAGAGTTTGGAGACGATCTTTAGCCTAACAGTCTGGACTAACCAGCCATTACAGAAGTGCCTCACTTACAAACATAACCCACCCCTCACCTTTAAAGCTGACATTTGGAGCTTAGTTGGCCCTCCAGGCCTGTGCTGTAATTTGTTTTTAAAAAAAAGATGAACGCAATGAAAATCAGGTGGCGTGTTTCTCAGTGTACTGTGATGTGTGCAGAGGTGTGTTGTTTTTGTGTTCAGTTGGCCTGCCTCTCAAGAATATTCATTTCATACATTTCACATCCTTCACCTCGAGCGTGCATGACAGACTACTTTCATGTTTCAACACCACATTCCGCCCCCCCCCCCCCCCACACACCTGCTGGATGTGACAAGGCCAGTGAACAATTACTTATCCCATCCAGAACCAGAGAGCACAAGTCATTTTCAGCTTTTCCCCGCACCTTTCAACCACAGTGTAACACATGACCTTCCTTCCTGTCTCATGCTCAGTGGTCCTCCTCACATGAACTCCACACAGCAGACAAATGAATGCAGATTTAGATGAAGAGTAACGCTCGACCCAGTTTTGGTTTGGGTTCTACCAGCCATTCACCGAACCCAAACACAAACAGTGGGTGGTCATCGGGCACGGCTGACAAAACGCCCTCGATTCACCATATTGGTTGTTGCTATGGTATCATCATCATCACGGGGACAGCGTCACATGTGAATCTCCCTACAGGATTAGCCAGCTGTACCACGAGGAAGACGATACCATGATCCACAGCGAAAAACACACACACACACACACACACACACACACACACACACACACAAAGACTCAATGACGCCACAAACACACACCCTGCCTATGAGAACTATTCAGGCTGGGAGCAACTGTACCTTGTAATTATGTGCCAGAGGTGTACCCGCTCATTATGAAATTACTTATTTTACATGCCAGGATTTTTCCGGATCCCGGGGCTCAGCACTGCACCAAAGCCATCAGGGAGGTTCTTTTGCTGACGGGGCTGAGGTACAAAGCTCTAAGGAATGTTCTCCATGGCACATTACCCTGCCCCCTCAGAGCGACGATCGCTCCACTCTGACAGGGATGCCTGCACGCCAGCACCACCCCCCGGCCCCCACATTTGAAAAGAGCATACTTGTGAGGCAGTAATCAAGGCCCAAGCTGCTGGCCGGGTTGACGCGAGGATATGGGAATGTGGCGAGCGGCCCACAAGCGTGTACAGACATTCCTGCACCAGAACACACACGTGGTAACCGAATCCTACTCCGTGTGTGCTTCATATGTCACGTGGCCCTTCCAGCGACCAATAGAAAAGCCCCAAACTGGCCCAGCATTCACTGGACACTTTTATAAGCTGTTAACGGTACGGCAGAATTGCCAGCACAGAAAAAACACGGGTCTAATGAGCTCATTCTCTCCATGCCTGCACCAGTGGGAAACCAATGCATCCTGCAAAAGGGATGAAATACCATTAAAAAAAGTGTGAAAGTGAGCAGCCTGGATTTTTACCGTTTCATACGCGCTTCACTGCGGTCATGAACTCGCCGTTCAGCACCGAACTGTTCCACCATACTGTGGTGACGTAATCTGGTACGACAACAGTCACTGGTTTAGAAGATGCTGAACCCTTGAGTAAAGTAGTTAACTTGATATATGAACCAGTAAATAACCTGCAAAATTATGACAAACCATAACACAAATCCTGTCAAACAGTGAAGTCACAACTTCAACTTGGTTGCACTGAGATGTCACACAGCATTCCTTAGGTGGGTTTTCAATAAATGTACAAATCGGATGTGAATGTAGTTACAGGTCCCTGCATGGCCAGCAGGTTACCCATCCCCCACTGCTGGACAAAAAGCACTAGACAAGATGGAGGCGTTCTCCTTTTCCCATAAGCCTCATCGCAGCTATCCGCCAAATCCACTTATTCTTACCTTTCTGGAAAAAGCCCCCAACCCAGGAGGCTACCTTGTGAACAGCTCCGGGACGCCACAGAGCCCAGACGTGCCCCCAGTATCAACGCCTCCTCAGGACGATCGTTCCGAGGACGAGGCACCACAGCGCAGTATCCGGCAGCCCCCACTGCGAGTGCCATGTGTGATCCGCTGGACCTCCAGGCAAAGCCACAGAGATGCCCTCAGACTTTTCACCGAAGGCCGGGGAGTTTCGATGGCAGTAAACAGTGGGTAGCAGGCAGAACATCGTTCAGTTTGAAGCTGGTTCAGAAATGCGTCAAATCAGCATCCGCAGCACCACACACACACAGAACAGCCTACTTCCACTCCAGTGTTGATGTTGGATTTCACTTAACAGAAGACATGCCGAGTTGGTCTGAGGTGGCTGAAGGTCTGCAGTATGTCTGTCCTCACACTTGCAGGCGGGAAGCCATCTGCTGCTTTGTCTTCCACTCAGACCAACTGTGACTCGGCACGTGAGAACAGACATTAAAGAGGCAGCGAATTCACATAGACCTAAGAATCCCCCTCCCCCATCCTAACCTGGGGCCGCCTGTCTCACCGACCTTCACCAAACACTACTGGGAATTGCATTTTCAATCGTTACCACACCCAAACCATGACAGACAAAACACAGGAAGCATCACATGACCACTGTGTTCCAACCCATCGGCTTCACATCTGCCGGCCACAGCTGGCGAAGTACTCGCGACCAGAAATGGGCCCCCAGGCCGCCTGTCTGGTGCTCAGAGGCCCGCAGACTAGACAACTGTGCCCTTGAGAATGGGACTGCATGTGAATTTGTCCAGGATGGTCCAAGCATGAGCAAAGGCGTGGGACCTGTACAGCCGAGAGCAGGAGCCAAGGGCCCCACCGGAGGGAAAGGCTAGCAGAGACTATGCTCAGTCAACAACGACGCAGTTTCCACTGAGTTATAGCAGAGAACAGGCAGCACATTTAAAGGAACAGTGTTGAATTACTCAACCATGTGTGAAGCAGCAGGCCTAGGGGGGGATTTCCAAGAATTAGTCCCCCCGATCCCTCCTTATTCATTCATGCAAAGGGAACCGTAGAACAGCCATTTACTTTTCAGGGATTCCTCTAAACTGAAGGTGTCTGTTAAACCTTGCATTTCATCATTAACCTGATGACCCACCACACGTTCCGTCTCCCTCAGCACAGAATGCTCTCGGAGTGGAAAGCTGTAATAACCCACTGTTATATGGGTAAAAGCCCACTGTTATATGGGTAAAAGCCCACTGTTATATGTGCCTATGATGCCTTTACTCCTGCTGGTTTCTTTCATGGAACTTCTAGATGAATTAAAGACTCCGAAGTCGCTAAAACTGAAGGCAGTATTATTATACGAAAAGCACGATTAAACCGTAAACGAGTGAGATTACATTTCGAAATGCGACGGCTCTGAACGTGTATGCGATTAAGACTACTACCGTTGATTAGGGTGATTACTGCGTGATCTGTGACAGGTTACGGAGAGGCCGCTGCAGACCGTTAACACGTCTGCTTCGTCAAGGCCAAGCGGAGAGGGTGTGGCGCTGTGGGCTGCCCTGAAGTCGGCCTCGCTGTCCTCCAGGCACAGATGGGATGGAGCACAGCCAGCTGGCATCAGGCAAAATGACATGACCACCACATTTCCTCTTTCCAACTTATTTATGTATAAAAGGCACAAGATACAAAAAGCACAAAGACCGTTTCATCCAAGCACGTGCAGCCAGACCGGCTCTCTGCAGTACATTTTCCACACCGCTGTCCTCTTTGACGACAGTCCGGCACAAGATGCTTGTCTTCGATGGTGCGACTCCCGAAACAGAACTGCCCACTAGGGACTAGCCCCTCCCCAAATTCCGTATTTGGGAAGACGCCAGATGATGAATCCGTACCTCTCGCCAAACAGATGGTGCAGTCTTACCACAGGGCGGGGCAGTCCCTGAGGTCAGTAGTAGCCACGTCCATGACCCCTTCCCTGGCCCCGGCCCCTTCCCTGGCCCCGCCCTCTTCCCCGGCCCCGGGTCTGCAGGTGTCCCGCAGAGCGACGCAGTTTCCTCCTCTCTTCGTGATGCTCTCGCTCCGCCTTCAATTTTCTCTGCTGCTGCTCCGACTGCAACACACACACACACAGGTGAGGTCAGAAGGCCCCAGAAATCAAGTCAGCACCAGCCCAAAATAAACAGCCTCAAGACTAAGAGGGGGCTAGAGCCCCACGCACACACCGGCATGGAAAAATGTGGCAGGGCAGTACTGGCACACGGAGAGACTGTGATCAGTAAACACATAATGGACGGGGGTGAGGGGGTGACTTCACAAGCCCTCTGCTTACAGTAATAGCCCAGACCTGGTTCTGACCAGACCCAGCCGCAGTTGACAGGAAGGTGGAGGTGTAAATGCTGGATGCCGGTGGCATGGAGAAGCGTTACAGCTCCCTGTGGTGCACACTAACATGTGTGCCGATTGAGTCTGAACAGGATATTTAAGACACTGGAAGCACGACACTGCATCCAGAGCAGGCCCCAGTAGAATAGAACCCCCCCGCTGTTTTTCTCCCATCCACAATGCCAAAGGCAGGGCAAGAGAAGGTCCAGCCTGTGGGAAGGAGACCCCTAGACATCTTTGCTGCCTGGTGGGGGGGACATCTGGACCCACCTTCTGAAGAATGAATGTGAGCTGTTTGCCACCCACGGCCACATCGGCCACACTGCGGACCCCGGAACATTCCTCCAGCTTCAGACGCTCCTCCAGAGAGGCCCTGGGGGGCACAGACACACAGAGTCATTAGTGACAGGGACTCTCGAATATGGAACTAGGTTTTACTCACCCAAACAAAGCCTTGGTGACCAATCAGGTGAATCATGACTGGTTTATTAACTCATGTCATAATCAAATAACTTTCATAACTGTCTAGGTTTCAAGAAACTCAAAATAAAAATGACCCTTGGTGAGCATCATGGGTACTTCAGCCAGGTAATGACAGGGATGCTTTAATCAACCCTTTCTAATCTGAGCAAAGCTGTCAAAGTCCCAGGTTGAAGCCTACTGTGACCCCCCTCACACCAGCAGGTACAGAGAGACAGCCGGAGCCAGACCGGCGGGTACAGAGAGACAGCCGCAGCCAGACCGGCGGGTACAGAGAGACAGCCGCAGCCAGACCGGCGGGTACAGAGAGACAGCCGCAGCCAGACCGGCAAGCAGAGCAGACTCACTTCTGTACTTTCTGCTTCCGCGCTGCTTCTCCAAAGCTGCGGAACTCCTCTCCAGCTTTGATCTGGTAAAAGCGTGGCTGGCGGCTGTGCTCCTGCTCAGAACTCTGCAAGCTGGTCTCGCGGTCCTGTGCTCTGCGCTCCTGCCGCCTGCGCTGGCGCTCCTCCACCCGCAGGAGGCGCCGCTGCTCCCGCACCTCATCCACCCAGCTCTTGTCATCGTCAGAGCTCTCCTCAGAGCTGGCCTGCCCCTCCTGCTCCTCGTCTTCCACCTGCAGGCAGAAACAGAAGTTCATGCCAAATGACCAGTGCTGGATGCATCACCGTCCTCAGCCCAGGGTGGTCTAGTCACATGGGCATTTCTCGTTTGTGAGGTCAGACGACCTGAAAACCTAAAGGCTACAGATATGCAGTCTTGGCTCTAAACAGGCTCATTTTTACCATCTGTAGCTCCAACAAATTAGATCCAGCTAAAACTTAACTGGAAACAATCGTGTGCGAAAACAGCCTGATCGTTTAATGGGTGATGTCTAAGGGCAGGTGAGCAGACAGAACACGCCCACCTACAGAGCAGGTGGACCTTTACTGACGAGGGTCCTCAAACACACCACGTTAATGTACAAATAGAAATTACGTATATTATCTCCACTGTTCCTATGTAGCTATTCAGGGTAGGCACATTAGATGAATCAATCAAAAGGTAAGTAGACATTGTGAACGACGGTGCGTCAGCACATGCCCCGCCCAGGGTAAACCCCAGCCTCGTACCCCGTGCTGGCTGTGACAGACTACAGGCCACATGATAACAGTGCTCTGGACACCTGAATGGAATCTCAGATGTGTGACTAAAACTATATTTTAGTTCAGACATGTATTTTTAATATTCTGGAGTGCAAAAAAAACTCCACAAGGAGAATCGAACCTTGACAAAGGGAAGGTAAACAGAAACGTCGGAACAGAGTTGCTACAATCAGCTTCTTACGTCACACAAGCAGAGATAAACAGTTCCTGACAGCAGAAAGGCGTGGGTCTGCTTACATGAGGTTACACCACATGCAAATGGCATCATTGCTTTGATTTTTAAATGAGTTATATCCTTTCAAAAAGAGACAAACAGGACTGTACCTAACAACATTTGCCACTCGTAAGCTTATAGCTGATTGGCTTATGGCACAGACAAGCACAACCCGAGGGGAACACGAGGCATGTCTCTCCCCAGTGAAACATCTTATGTATGTAGTCTGTCGAGGCCTAAGGCCAAGTGGCCGACGCCCCACCTGCTGGGCAGCGGCTTGCTTCTCCAGGAGGTGGAGCTTCTTCCTCCTCTTCTGGCCCACTTTGGAGACAATGGGGTTGAGAAGGCGAAACTCCTCGCTCTGCTGGTCCACCTGGTAGTCGGGGTTCTCAAACATCACCTTGAAGCGCTCGTCACTCAGGATGCTGGGCGCTGCCTGTCCACAGGGTGGAAAAGGGGCAAGCCAGCAACGTCTTCACCAAAACCACGGCGGCAGACCAGAAACGACGTGAAGAGAAACAGCGACACCTTCTCACCTTGCCCTTCTTCTTCCTGCCAGCCCGCTCCTCCTCATCCCCTTCCTCCATCAACTTGATGGCCAGCTCTTTGTTGACCCTGGGCAGCTTCTATGTCCAGGATCAAAGGCACTGGGTCAAAAGTCAGAGGTCTGCCAGCTTTGCAGCACCATGACGATTAAGCTTGAAGGACTCAAACCAGCAACCTGGTGGCCCAAATGCAGCATGACCCCACAACAAGTCCTCTCACCTTGAGCTGCACTCTGTGGGCTCTAGTCTCCTCAATCTTCTGCCGGATGTGGTCCTTACGATACTCCTCATAGGCAAAGGGATTGGCCATAGCCTTTACCTGCCAGGCCACAGCACAACACAGAGAGGGTCAGGAGGCCACACTGGGCCTCTCTAATGAGGGAAGGTCCGTCACGTGCATGGAGCTCACTGAGGCAGCACTGAGCCCATCTGCAGCATGTGTCAACCCCGAGAGGCCTACCTTGTGGTAGAGCCGGATGTCCATGAAGAAGCCGTGCATGTAGGCCTTCAGCAGAGCTGAACCCACCAGGTGAGACAGACCTGGGAGCAGCACACACAAGAGGGCGCCAGTGAGTCAGGAAAGCCAGCACGCCCTCCACCCTGCCAGCAGTGACCATGAGGCCCGGGAGGGTGGAGTCTACCAGCAAATGCGCGGCGCTGACACCTGACTCGATGAACAAGCCAGTCCTGCAGCACGGACCGGCTGTTGCCTGGTTATAGAAACCGGCTCTCTGTGGCTCCAGCTCACCCACCAATGATGTGTCCCTCTCCCACTGCAAAGACCCTCCCACTCTCACCCAGGTTCTCCAGGTCCTTGCGAGTGACGAACTTGTAGTCGTCATAAACCGTGGTCTCTGGGTTTTCCTCTAGCTCCTCTGTCAGGTTGTCCAAGAAGGAGCACCACCGAGGGGCTGGACCTAGGGCCTTCAAGGGGTCGGGGGGGGGGGGGATCACATATTAGACACACCCACCCAGGGTGGTGCTAATGCAGAGGAACCCAAAATACAAAATCAGTGTAGTTTAACACCAGCACCTGCTGATCTCATACAAAGTGGTTGCAGTGTGAATGCAGTCTGTTCATGTACTCGAACCCGTGCTGTGTGTGGACTCACAGGGATGTAGAAGGTGTTCATCTTGGGGCCCTCGTTCGCGGTGAAGAGCATTCCTAAAAAAGAAAAAGCATGCAGTGATGTCAAGCCAGAGGTCAAAAGGCACGACCTGGCACAGAACTCTGCTTTGGGTTTGGACCTCAAGCAGCAGACAGCGACTTCGCCAGAACCATCCCCCTTTTTATAATCCCAACTGCTCCTGGAAAAATCCACACATATAATTTCTTTTCAGTCTATATGGGTCTCCTTTCATGCAGAAACCACATGAATAATTGTCAGAATTCGCTAATCATACATTCCTCATGAAAAAGCCTGTGGAATAAGGATCTTAAAGTGTTTAACTGCAAATGTTCCCCCAAAAATTTTAATTGAGTTTAATTATTCAGCAGGAGGCTCTTTAGTGGCAGAGCCAGAAATTTAGTGTAATTAAGAACGAAGCAGAGAGACCTCATCCAAAAGGCCACGGGGATGACATGAGTATCATCGTGCCTTGGTGCTGCCACCCGTTGGTGGGTGCAGTGAACAGCACCACAGGGTCTTCACAGATAGACCACCCAAACTGCAGGGTTTTACAAGCGCCAATCTCACTGCACCTCCCTCTACCGCCAAAGAAATAACACAATGGCCGTCAGTTGTCTGGCTCACAAATGGTGGAGAGACAGAGCGGAAAAGGAGGAGAGAAGTCTGACTCGCACCCCCCAGAAAGAGTCTCCTCGCCTTTTTATGTTGTTCTTCCTCACCTGAGTTAGGATACACACATACATCGTTGATGCCGGTCTGAGGCTCGATGGAGGAGAACATCTTGCCCTGGAACAAGAAATTGGATTTATCTGAAGCAGCTTACACGTGTGCGAAGACACATGGGCGGAAGGACCGGCGGGAACAAGACGTGCTCACGGTGTCTTTGTTCCAAATCTTGATGATCTTGGAGTCTGCGGACAGAATCAAGTCCAACTGGGTGTGGAAGTTGAGACACTTAATGGGCAGGCCGTAATAATGGTCCTTCACCAGCAGGGGCCGACTAGAGCGCAGGTCGTACAGCAGCACCTTTAAAGGGCAAAATAAAACGAAAGTTAATTTTGTTCATGTAATTTCTATTCATGTCATCTTTGTTAGGTGCACGAACAAAGTCAGTACATTAGTCTAGCGGCTCCCACAGAAGCTCAGCCACAGTACCTGTCCAGTGCTGGTACCCACAGCTAGGCTCAGGCAGTCGTTGAACTTCAGAGCGCTGACAGCAGGCAAGCCATCCACTCTGGGGATGAATACGACACATCTTTCGGTTCTTCAGGATCAGTGAAATAGCACCATCTCAAGTGTCCCACCCCCAAACGCACTGAATCATAAACATAACACAAATGCCCTCCATTCCCTTAAAGACCAGCAGCCTCCTTTTCTGTTTCAAGTCCGTCCCACTGTAAATACCACCTGTTCTATGCCTGTTTTCCCCACAAAAAATAGTTCAGTTAACCGATTCACGACAGTGTGGCAGTGAGCTCCTGTGTGAACACAGAAGGCAGAGGTGTGAGAAAACAGCGAAATGCTGCCCCCTGCTGGCTAGCTGTGCTGCGCACTCACTCAGTTCCTTCAGTGATGCTACTCAAGGCACAGTCCAGCATGCCCACTCGTTCCCGTGTCCGAGGGTCCCAGCACTCCACCTTGCCCTGTATAAAGAGAGTCACAAGAGTAGGGAGGAACAGATCATATGGCCACCTGGGACCAATCAGAATCCACTGACAGATACCGCCTACCTCTGCAGATCCTGTGGCAAACAGGTGATGGACAGAGTTAATATCACATACGTTGTTAGCCCTGCAGAGACCGAAGAGTACACAGTCAGCCAGGGTTACAGAGTAACACACAGGCAGGATGACAGAGGACCGGATACTCACACGGCATCAGTCTGTAAGGAGTTCAGAAAGCGACCCTGCTCGAGGTTCAGCCTGTACACCTCAGAGCTGAGGGAGATGAGCAAACAGCTACACTTTACTGCTTTGGTTTGAGCTTTTTAAACATACTGCATTCTATGAAATGAACACTCTTGTCCCCAAGAGGGCAGGGAAAAATCAAACAGTAAAAACAAGGAGAACGTTGGCTATCGAGACCCCTCCACTGCCCGACTCTGAAGAAGAGTCAGCCAGCCCCTAACCTGGCTCCGACGAAGTATAGCTCGCAGGATGGGTAGTGGTAAGAGAAGCCCCGTCCAAACTTGGGGATGCGGGTCTTGTAGTAATAACCGTGCTGAGAGTGGAATTCGACGTAGCGATTGCATCGTAGGAAGACCAGCTGGGCAGGGCCAAAAGCAAAGGTCAGCAACTAGTACATTAGGTCAAGCGTGGGGGGCCATGCCAGCAGGGAACAGGAAGTGCTCACCTTGGAGTAGTCATCTGACAGGATGTCAAAGGCCACCACTGAAAAGCAGACAGACAAGGGGCTTCATGAGACGTCATGTGTACGGAGAGGACATCATACCCAGAGGCAACCACCACTGAAATACTGGCCCCTACATCTGAGGTCCTGGGTAATCATAGATGGTAATCAACGGTCACCTGGGCACGAGCAGTCAGTGTGTCAGATGAAACCCTACGAGGTGCAGAGGATCGGCATGTAAAAATTCACCCGTCCCCATGGGCTTTGCCCAAAGACCACATTCGGCTCCACCGGAATGCAATCAGACACCCACCCCCAGGGCTGATCAGGTGGTCAAGATCAAGTCAGGTGGTCTTAGCCTGACGTCCAAGCAGACAGAGAACTCACCAGGTCCAACTGTGAGCCGCTGCCCTCAGGCAGCACAGGCTAACAGCCTAAGGACCCTCTTGGATTATTCCACACAGCGAAACATCGCAGTTGAACAGCTCCTGTTTTTCCCGACACAGACTTCTCTTTCTAGGTAGGACTGCATTCCAACTGTGGTGCATTTTTAGAGTCTCCCTGTAGACCAGACTGTCGCACATGAATAAGGTGGCCAGTGCTAACGGTTCCAGTGCAAAGTACCAACAGGAGACACAGGAGGACAACAGAGGAAACGTGTACAGTAGAAAGAGGTGAGAAAAATGCAGACTGCCCCCACTTACCGTCTGAGTCGAGGCACCTTTCAAACTTGAGTGACAGCTGGTAAGTATCATAGCAGCGAACCCTTGGTTTGTAGGTTCCTGTAACAGTGAGCGTTTCCACGTTCATTTGAACAAAAAGACAAAACATCGACAAGTAAAGGCAGAAGAGCTTGAGTCGTCATCGTCACTGGAGCATCTGCAAAAGGCTCACCTGCGGCTATGACAAACTGGCCATCCCGGGACGCCTTGATGGACGAGCAGACCGTGGGCATCTCGAAGTCCTGGATGAGCTCGATCCTGCGCTGGACGTCTGCGAAGAACACGCAGGGCATATGGACGGGGACTAAAACTCTGCTGAAGCAGATTATTTCTTTATCAATCAAGAAGTGTGCAAAAAATAATACATACCGACATCTTTCTTTTGCAAGTCCCTCTTCTTTCGATCAGACAACCACTACGGATAAGAAGATGATGCATTACTTCATGACAGTACTGCAACATAGTCAGATTACTCGAGTACCAGTATTCAGTTCGTCAGATTACTCGAGTATCAGTATTCAGTTCGTCAGATTACTCGAGTATCAGTATTCAGTTCGTCAGATTACTCGAGTATCAGTATTCAGTTCGT
>JAACJT020000021.1:16603782-16614455 GCA_009936485.2 Gymnarchus niloticus | reverse complement strand
GTATCAGTATTCAGTTAGATTACTCGAGTATCAGTATTCAGTTAGACAGATTACTCGAGTATCAGTATTCAGTTAGAGATTACTCGAGTATCAGTATTCAGTTCGTCAGATTACTCGAGTATCAGTATTCAGTTAGATTACTCGAGTATCAGTAGCTAACCCTCACTCACACAGTACTCATCAGTAACGAGGCCGAAGAGCCCTGTTCTCCCCAAATGCCCAAAAATAGAGAACTACATTAGTAAAAGCTTGAGAAGGAAATCAAAACTGGTCAGACTGTGCAGCTCTTTAAGGGTTTATCCTACCCTTGAAGGTTAAAGTTTCACCTCGTATTACAGAGGTACGGCTCACAGAGCTTAGGTGTCTTACAGCTTCAGCGTGATTCCTGCAGTGCTTGACCACCGTTAAGGGTGACACTCGCCGCCTTACCTCTGGAAGAGACTTTCCGTAACTTAGGTTATATATTTTCACATCGTTGACGCTGGATATCTGCATTTTCCGCTGATATTAGGCGCGACAATAGCTCGTTACGTGGAATAATGGAGCAAAACACAACACGAGCAAACTCCACGCTGCACCAAGCAGCATGACGACCGGAAGCGGAAATGTGGGCCAGAAATCAGGATCCGTGTGGACACAAAAGCCCGAACCAAGCCGGCCGTATACTTCAAACAAAAAGGAAGACGTAGAACTCTGTAGAACTTTCACGCTACCCAAAGAAGAAGGGGAACAATGATTTTGTGCAGTTTAGTGGCGATGCTTCAAAGCCCGTGGTGGGTGTAAGCATTCCGAACGACCAACCAATGCTGGCGTTAAATAAAGCTTCAAAACACAAAAACAGTGCCAAGTAAAATATATTCCCAGAGCACCACAGAGAAAGCTCTGGAGTGTCCAGAATGGGGTCACAGGTGCCCAGCCGAGGGGACTAATTATTAGGAATATTTTCTCCATGGAGGTAATTAATGCGATGGCCAGTGAGGAACAGTGTCTGATCTAGATTTTTTCATCAGAAAGCAGACAGACAGCAACTGGGACTGTGGCCATGGGTGACACAGAGCTGAAATCTGCTTGAAATGTAGTGTGTACGGAAGTGTCATTCCAGGAAGTAGATGGAAAAAATGTAAACTAGAGGCAAGGCCGAAAGAGATTAACATCAGAGACAATGAAATGTAAAGGTGAACACTGGTGCCTTTAAGAGGAGGTGAGGAAGTGGCACTAAAATGGGGATTGCCATACTCCTGGGACAGACAAGATGAGTTCAAACAATATGTCCCAATCAGAGCACATGCAAGGTCATCTCCACCCACTGCACCAGGTATGAGCCTTGCTGATCGAAGGAAGAGTCACAAAGCAGCAGAAGCAGCCATGATGTAACAGACAGAGTACAGAGGCGTTAACAGGCAGTGCAGACAGGCTTCCCTGCCCACGCGGCCACCACGGCACGGCAGGGCCCGGCAGCGTCACACGCCTGACATAAACAAAGGCGCTTTATGTTGCAACTCGCAGTGAGTGTCCTGTAACCAAAACAAGCCCAAGATGTCCCAGCAAATACTGGGAATGACGGATCCCACCAGGGACAAAATGCTGTGAAGGATGAGGGGGTGTTTGGAGTCATGACTGTGATCATCGCCAACTTGGAACAGCTAAAAAATTCTTGAAAAAACAGCACACTCATCTCTGAAATGCATGAGCTGAAGGAGTCTGTTTTCGGAATCTAGTTAACACGTATGTGCTAGTGAAGAGACGTGAATTTGGTTCTTTTTAATCTACTCTGTCATGAAAGCTCCTGGAGGGGCTGCAGGAAGTCAGCATCCCCAGTGTGTTCCAAACCGTTAGGTGCACTTAGGAAATGCCTTAACCATCCAACTCTGGTGCCTGATTCTCCTCCACCTTTCTATATTCAGGGCCAGCTGACTGCCTCTGTTAAAAAAAAAATTCACTCATGATTCACTCGTGGTTTCTGTGTTCAAGCCATCAACCCGAGGTTTTGGTGCAGCCTACTCAATTTGTCCTTGGTTACCATACGGCAACAAGGTGCAGCAGGGGATTAAATCCATTGTCCAAAGTGAATCTGCAGGGGTATCGCTAACACTAATATATCAGAAAGTTGAGATTTGCGGGATGTACTATGAAGCAAGTTTTAAATACCCAGAGTTAACTCGATTGAGCCAGGTTAAATCAGGCACTATGGCTTTATGATTATAAGCTACTTTTTGTAGTACCCGAAACTCAGAAGTAAGCCTCAAGAAACCTCACTAAGCCAGATAATCGCGTTAGTACACCACATTAGTCTAGAAAAACAGTTGAGTTGTAGCTAAGGTTAGATTTAGAAGACAAGTCTTTTTTATGACTTGATTTCAACTCCCATTTAGACTGTCTTGATCTCGACGAATCATCATAGCCTTGGACTTGTCCACAATTTGACAAAGGTAGTCTTGACTACAGCCCTGCCTAAAGGAATGATTATGAAACAAAATGCCAGTTTGGCAATGTGAAGCATGGCTAATTGCCCAAGTATTGTATAAGTTTAGAACTTTGTTTCCCAGTAACCAATCCAGCGTTTTTTGGGCAGCAGCAGCAGGACCTGTGCAGAAACTGAATGTTAGCACATCCCTAATTAATGAAAAAAATTCTAAAAATGACAAACTGGATGAACACCAAAACAGGTTACCATGATTGGGTGATGACCTTAACAGGTAATGTTTACCTTTCAGTTTGGAATCAACTCAGTTTGTCGCCCCGTTGGCTAGATAGGAGTGAATATCCAAGCATGCACTACTCCTACCACGTAGCCAGGGGTCACACTCACCTCCACCTGCAGGATGTCAGCGTTGGATTAGGGAACCCGAGGTGGGACTCCCCCTTCACCACACCCCCACTAGAACTCCAGGACATACGGTTCCAGAAACTAGCTGGAAGAATGTAAACACCCCGTCCTCTACCTGCACTGCTCAACTGTGTTGGGGAATTTCACTTTCAAAAGTAACTTAGTTACATTACTCATAGAACCGTAATTATGTTACTTTTTTGCAAAATATAATGCCTCACATTACATGGAAAACCTGCACATTTCACCTGACCAGACACACCTGTGCCAAATCTGACCACTTTGTTGTGTTTAATTGACTTAGTTTTATTTCAGTTCAACATAGAGATATGAAACCCACATTTGTAATGAAAGTAAAGTGATTTCCTGGAGAGCATTGTAACATTCATTACTCCTCCTTTCTCGGTCAGGGCGATAACATAAAGCCAGGCTCAATGTCACACATTTTATTACACGGCTCTTAGTCTGCCTCGTTTTAACCCTTTGTTGCTCCTTAGGATGTCAATTCCAGCACTGGGTGCAGTAGAACACAAACTCCATAAACCTCACGTTCTCCAGCGTTTTCTTTTTAGGTGCTCTAGCATAGGGGTTGTGGTGGAAGCTACTTACTACCTCCTCACCGCCTACTGGCAGCATTGCAGTATGTATCGAGTTTTGCATTGTTTTCATTCTCTACTTTAAAATACTTCTGCACTACAGACAACAGACTCTTAAAACATTCCGCACTGCTGTAGATTTTGCACAATTTTCCTTTACTGCTATGATAATGCAGCTGGTGTAAATAGCGTAAACAAAAGGATCAGATTACCACGGCCTTAATGTAGCTGATACCCATCAATTAAATGTGCTTTGGTCAGTACTCCTCAGATCAGAGCATAACTATCAGACCAGGAACGATTTCACGCACTAACATACCTGGTTTTGTAAGTAATGGGTATCTTACTTCACTAAATACTGCATTACAGTATTCATTACGTTCTAACCCTGTAACACACGGTACTTTTAACGCATTTCCCCAACACTGCTACTCACCCTAGAGCTGTGGAGTTGGTGAACATCACTTATGAAGAACACCAACAAACGAGGAACAGGTGGGTCAGAGGAGGATTTTTTTAAACGATTACTTGGTCTGTCCTACTGCCCTTGGCATGCTGCTTACCGTTTTGTCATCACGTAGTATGGGACAATCACAAAGCTACGTAGCCCTCAGGTCAGGCCCACAGCAAAACAGAGAAGAATACGCCACCCCCTCAGAAACTTCAATGAAAAACCCAAAGGGAAATTCACTTTATTACTTTTTTTTTGGTTTTTCCAGGGGGGGGAAAAAAAAAAAAGTTTACCAAACATTTAAAATAAAACACACCGTAAGAAAAATATAGAAAGGTAACTCCCTGCTAGTTTCCTCTTCTCTAACAATCACACATCGTAAGACATTCTGAAGTTGCGTATCAACAACATCAACTTTGAACTTTAAACTCAAAGGTACAGCAGACTGTCAGCATCAACTGGGCACAACCAGTCATTCTGAAGCATCCTCTATGCTGGTTGGCAGTTGTGGCTGGAGGCAGGAGAGCAGCTGACCAATAGGATTACCAGCTGACCACAACTTCTGATATTCAAAGCAGGGGGGAAGTCCACCACTGTTCAGAAGCACCAGTAAACCACAGTGGGGATGGGAGGAGCCTGACCAGAGCCCAGCCTTTTTCAGACTAGCCGTACTTCCTCTCTGGCCACTGTTATGGCAGTGAAGGGGGGGGGGGGGGGTTTAACTCATGCGTTTTTGAAACATTTAAGATACGAGTCCTGGTTTCTTCTCGTCCACAGGAGAGGAGGAACAGGAGGGACCATACAACAACCGTGTGGGACTCACAACTCGTCTTTGACCAAGTCATCAAGCTCCACGTCACTGAGGTCAATGTCGTCCTCCATGGGCAGCTGGGGACAGAGCAGTGCATCAGGGCAGAGCTTTAGAGCTGCATGACTTTAAGCCAGATTCCTTCATTACAACATCAGCTCCCTGATTTCGGTTCTTACTTCATCTTTCATTGGGGGCAAGACAGCAGTCATGACAAACACCTGAGTCCCAGGGGCAACGCAGACCCTGCCGCAAACTCAAACCACTCACCTCACCATCCTTGCCATCCCAGGGCTCCACTTGGTGAATTTTGGGTAGAGCCCCCCCTCCAACTGTGGCTGTAGACCCCCGTCCCATCGACAGGTCCCTGTGTGTGTGGGGGGGGGATGGGCAATCAATCACAGATCCCCCACTCCAGAAGGGGACGACCCCCCTCCCCTCACGGAGATGCTACACTACTACTACTACTACACCCAGCACTGCTACAGGCTGGAAAACACGCTCCCTGGTGGTTGATTCAGTTTTACACACAACTGTTCATGTGCTAATTTTCTAAAAGGGTAAGCGCTCACTCAAGCCTGAGAAAGCAGCACAGCTCAGCAGGGATTGGAAAACATCTGGCAGGGCACCACAGCTGTCCTTGGGGGCTATGCTACGTCGTCAGCAGCCAGAAGAGCGCTAATGGCTGCAGGTCACCACTGCCATTCGAGTCTTTCTGTACCTGAGGAACTCGTGGATGCCCGTCTCGCTGAAGGAGCCCTTGAGAAGAGCAAACTTCATCTTGCGAGCGTTGATGGCAGCCATAGCGGGATAGCCGAAACCCCCGATACCCAAGGCAGACTCCAGCTCCACCTGGGCTCCACCCTCCGTCCACAGCCACCTGGGTATGGCAACACAGGAGAGGGGGCTGATCGTCAGGGGTACAGACCCCCAAAACACAGCTTTGTGATCCCAGGTAGCTGTGGCTCCACCGGGTTAAAGCTACAGAAAACATAGGAATGTCTGTGAAAGTAGGAGGGGCTTCCATACACAGGAAGTTAGAGGGGTTCTGTACGATACTCAAAAATGAGCCCAGACATATACTGCAGCCCAACTGGTGACTACCAACTGCACACATCAGCCCAATGGCCAGCTACTGACCCCCACATCTTCTTCTTGTACTTCTCCGCCATCTTCATCATCACCTCAAGGTAGCCGTTCCTGCCAGCAGCACCTATGAGTAACAGCCCAAACACAAAGTGATGTTTGGGGTCGTCTGCTTCAGCCCCAAGGAGTCAGAGCGAGGCTGACGGCCAGGCGGCAGCCATACCCGTGTCCAGGATGTGGGGCAGCACGCCAATGACACACAGTTGATACTCCTCACACGACTTCTTCAGGATGTCCTCGTTGATGATCTGAGGGGCAAATTTTTCACCAGTGAGCCCCTGGGTGGAGAATCACCAACCACAGCTCTACATCCTAATCTCCTCTCACCTCCAGCAGCTCCGGTGGGGGGGCGTTATCAGAGTAGAGGTCCAGGGCCCGGGCCACGATGTCTGATCGGGACCGACCGCCACTGTAGTCCTCTGGCTCCTCCCCTTTGCGGAAGATCTTGATGGTAGGGAAGCCACGGATCTGGGGAGAGGAAGGAGACGGGATGGGTGAGAATCCTGTGTCAGAGAACATTCCAGACCCTCTTGTGTGGACAGCGTCCAGGGGGGGGACTGCAGGTGGCCAGAATCACAGGGGCACCGTGACGTTACAAACATGGCGATGGTGACCCGCATCAGGGATCTTAGAAAGACCTGTCAGTCTGCAGGGGAAGCTGACCTCCATGCCAGGAGTGGCCATGATACGCCCCCCGAAGTGACACTGACCTCATAGCGACTGGACAGCCCCTGGTGCACCGTGGCATCCACGGCTCCAAGGCGAACTTTGCCCTTGGTCTGCTCTTTGACCTCTGTGGCAGCAGCTGCCCACTCAGGCTCCAGACTGAAGACAGAGAGTGAGGATAAGGATGAGGGTGTGAGGATTGTGTGTGTGTGTGTGTGTGTGTGTGTGTGTGTGTGTGTGTGTGTGGGTGTTTGGGGGCGGAGTCTCACTTCTTGCAGTGGCCACACCAGGGAGCGAAGAACTCAACCAGCCAGATGTCATCACTCTCCAGCACCATCTTGTTGAAGTTGTCATCTGTCAGCTCCATCACGTCCTTCTTGCTCCCGCTGCCCCCCCCGCCACTCTGAGCATGCGAGACGGGGGTCAATGACTACCCACAATGCAGCACTGCTTAACGTTAAGCCCAGGATCCAGAGCCTTCTGGAAACAGGTCGAGGACCTTAAGGCACTAGCTGTCATCCCCCCAGGTGTTTAGGGATAGACATGGAACGAGTGCCTTGTTGCCATGGAAACTATTACCAAGTCAAATTCCACAGTGGTGATGCAATTTACCAGAACTGCAGCAGAGACACATTTTGTGATCAGTGTGGCACTGGAACGAAACCAGGAGAGTCATCACAGCAGGGTTGGGTGAGACTCACCTGTCTGCTCTGCTCTGAGCCCCCTGTCTTCCCAGCCATGCGGTCTTTGACCAGAGAGCGCAGGGAAGACATCGCGGCCTCTACGATGGCCTGGCTGGTGCGGCCACCTGCACAGAAGTTGACAAATCAGAAGAGCAGCAGAGAAGTCCCCTGCTCAAACTCATCTGGGTTAAGGGTCTTATCTGAAGGTACAACAGCCGATTCCACCTCAGGCTGAACCTCATCACCTTTACATTACAAATCCACAGCCTTGCTCAAACACCCCAGCATACAGTCCCTTTGCTACCTTGGTAGTCCTCTGGCTTGTTCTTGTTGGCCCCGAAGATCTTAATGGTGGGGAAGCCCCGGATGCCGTACTGGCCTGCCAGGCCCTTGTGCTGGTCAGCGTCCACCGCGCCCACCTTCACAACACCCTGATGAACGAGCCACGCCATGCCATCAGCATGAGATGGACACACAGGGCTACAGAGGAATCCATACCATCACCTGGAAGCCAAATAGCAGGCAGGGCTCACCTTCAAAGCAGTGGCAGCTTTCTTCCAATCAGGAGTCAGCCTCTGGCAGTGACCACACCTGCAGGGAGACGTTAAACGTCAGCCAGTACCAGGCATTTATGAGTATGACCAGCCACTGGACAACTCAACAGGTGTTCGGGCAGACTAGAGCAATCAAAGGCAAATGTCAGATAAGGACAGGAAGTGTTTGACACCCCTGTTTGAACAGCCAAGAAGGGAGGGTTCAAGCCTTTATTTAGATAACCACTACAAGATGATCCATGACCAAGCTGCTCAGTGCCATACAAGATCTCTGCTACCCCCAGGAATCGCTGGGAGATGGCTGCAGAGGGAAGGACCACTCACCACGGTGCGTAGAACTCGACGAGCCACAGGCTGTCGCTCTGCATGACTTCCCGGTTGAAGTTAGAGGGATTGAGCTCCACCACGTCGTCGCTGGGCGAGTAGAGGCCCTGAACGGACAGGAGCAGCAAGCTCGCCACCACGGCTGTCAAAGAGGGTGCCAAAAATAAAGGAAGGGGGAAAACTGTCCATTAACCCAGGTGGGCAGGATCCTGGGAAGGCCCAGCACAAAGGCAAGCTGCAGAAATGCATTTGGTGCATCATCACTGCTAAACAAAATCCTTCTGCCACTGAAGGGCTGTGAGAAACAGGCAGAGCACTGATGCTCATCAAAAGTGATCAAGAAGATCCTTTGGCAGAAGACTCCAGGATAAGCTCTCCAGAACATCCTGAACATCCGGGATACTCGATGACAACCGGACCGCTACCTCTGCGTGAAAACGACCCAGGATTCTGTCCTGCCATCACCAAGTCCGCTTTCGGTTTGCACAGATCTCACACACACACACACACACACGGGTCACTGCAGCAAAGGCAGGACTCAGACGGGCACCGTGATGTTCACCCCTTAAGGCGCCCTACGGAGGAGTCCTGCTACCTCGCTGCCATATTCTCACACTCTCCAGAGCCGTCACGTAGGCACGCCAGATTCAAACTCAATACTACTGGCAAAAAGAATAAAACACCGACGATGATGATGATGATGATGATGATGATGAAGGTACCACAGGGAATACGAGGCCACTACGGCGATCAGAATGAAAACCATCATTACGCTAATAAACAAACGCTCTGTACGCGCCTCACATTTAAATTCACAGCCAAATAAAAACTCGGACAACTTCTCACCCACGATAAACTTCATGGCTGTTCTTCTTCCCAGATCCGGACTGGCCGCAGCTCCTAAATCATGCGGACCCCTAGAATAAGATTAAAAAAACCGTACCGAAACCCTCGCCGTGGCCCGCTCTGATTGGTCGCCGTGGCTCGCTCTGATTGGCCGCCCGCCGGACGCGCCGCCGAGCCTCCAATGGGCGCTCGGCGTGCACCACGTGGCGTCTGGCGTCTGTGGAGTGGCGTGGAGCGCGGACAGTGAGGTGGGCGCGCGCGGGGCGGCCGGACTGTTGGCGCTGTAGTCCTCTGACACGCGCACGAGTATTTACGCATCTTCGTATGCGGCTTATGAAGTCGACCCAGCGCATTGTCTTCTTTTTTTTAAATATAAAGTTTATTAAACATTTACAAACAAGCAAGACAAGCATCATCTCTCGTCAACATAGTCCACAAAAGTTCCAAGCAGCAATAACAATAAATAAAAGAAAGTCAAATTTACCTAAAATGAAACTAAGTAATATACAACTCAAATAAGCTACACTCTCCTTTTCCAGTCTTTTTTTTCAAAGATTGAAAAAAAAAATCATCAAATCATTTTTAAAAGCTAGAAAATTCGGTGCAGTTTTAAAGAATCTACACTTATGTATATAAAATTTTCCCACCATAAAAACATTATTACATAAAAATTCAAAATATTTGTCTTGCAAAAAAAATACCAAACTTAACAATAAAATAATCAAAAACAGGTATTACAGTCTTTGCAGTTAACTACTCACGAATTTTGTCCCAAAAACACTTAAATTTGTAGCTGTAATAAAGATGTTCCTCAGATTCAATGCCTTCCTGAGAAACATTACCATCCAAGTTAAATCTCACGCTTAAAAATTCACTACACCCAAAAATATCATGAATTATTTTCAAATGAACCTCCTTCATTTTAGGTAACAAAGGAAACGACAAATGTCTTGTTCAAACCTTCACACTGTCCGCTTTTGAAAAACTTTGTAATAAAACTTTTCTTTTAACAGGAAGAGGAAAACATTCTCTTGCGATCAACAATCTCAAAATTTTATTACATTTACTATCTACAAAACTGTAGCGGCCCATAAATAAATGAGCAGGTGCAGGCACTATAGAAGAATAGTGTAACATTCCTATAATCTGATTTAACAAAGGCAGCAACCCAGCGCATTCTGGCCATTGACTAAAGTTGTTACAAACCATTACCTTATGAATGGTTTCAATATTTATTTTTGATAACACCAGAGATATGCTACATTTCATTTATTTTTTCATTATTCTGTCATCACTGCCTGTTTTCAGTCGGGAGAATACAGGGATCTTTTAGCTGGTTATACGTGCTCACAGTCGTCATGAAATAAGCACAAAGTTTATTTCACAAGGCATTTTACTGCCGTCTTCTTCAGGTCGGGAACCTGCATGGTTTCCGGCGACATTTGCATTTCTCAGTGTTCTGCCTTGTACCGCACTGCTAATCACCACAGATAGTTCACAGACACTGGAATTAAGTGATACCTTAACGCTGCCAGTGGAGGAGCATCCCCCATGAACTCCTTACACTTACCATGTTAAATGTGCTTTCACACTGTGCACTTATCTACTAGGATCATAGCCACGGTCTTGATTTGAAAGACTTCTCCGCTAGGACCATAGTCACGGTCTTGATTTGAAAGACTTCTCCGCTACGATCATAGCCACGGTCTTGATTTGAAAGACTTCTCCGCTATGACCATAGTCACGGTCTTGATTTGAAAGACTTCGCCGCT
>JAACJT020000021.1:16580563-16603682 GCA_009936485.2 Gymnarchus niloticus | reverse complement strand
CTGAGCTGACCCTCTAATATACTCATTCCTAATCCTGTCCATCCTCGTCACACCCAGTGCAAATCTTAACATCTTTATTTTATCAACAATACAATTAGTGATATTGGTCACTGTCGTTCACTTCTGATGAAAACTCATCTCAATTGTCAAGTATGCTGTGGTAGTGCCCTAGGCTGCCTGGGATAGGCTCCAGGCCCCTCGAGATCCTGAATAGGATTAAGCGGTTCGCAGAGTGGATAGATGGACAATGAACTTGTTGCACCACATAGTCTCTCTGTCCTACTAGGACATGGTGTAACATCAGACAGTAGAGCAACATCCAGTAGTAAGACAACAAAGCAGTACAGTACAGGGGTGCATAAAATCAAATCAAATAAAGTAGTTAGAAAACAGTGCAACAGCGAAGGGGCAGGGTAAAGGAATTTTGCTAAGTAAATGCAGCAATGTGCATTTGAAGATTTACAACGTTGCAATAAAAACAGGACGGAGTTTTTGCAGAACAAGGTGTCAAAGTCCAGGGATGTCCAGAGTCTAGACTCGTGGGAAGATGCTCTCTCTGAAGCGGGTGGGGATGGTTTTATAACGCTTGCGGGAGGGTAGTGGGGTGAAGAGGGCACCGTCGCCCTCAGCCCTCTTCTGACAGCCAGAGGTGTAAATGGACATCGGTCAGCTAGACGTGTTTCTCCAGTCCATGATCACTGCGTATCTTTATCTGCTCCCATTAATCCCGCATGTTGCTTAAACAAACTGCGTCGTGCTGCGGTGACCTGAGGCTCGCTAAATGGTTCCAGCAAACGCCGAAGTGATTGAGCGTTGCTCGCAGTAGGGGGCGCTATTTGATCACAGCAGGGACAGCGCGCTAAATACAGTTTTTATTTTTATACTAAGCAGTCGCTCGGTGACTGAACCCATCGTCACAACACCGTCATGATATAAAACAAATATGTTTCAGTATTCTTAAACGTGTTTGAGAACTTTTTCATGCACGCATCTCTGTAAAACCCAACCAATTCCTTAAAATATGTCAGCAGTTCTTTTCATTGTGTTTTTCATGTTGTCTGTAGAATTAATTTTTTTTCCATTACATTAACTCTGCAGCATGAAATAAATGTTGCTGCCGGGGTTCCGTCACACAGATCAGTTGCTGAGTCTCACGGCAGGTCGTCCAGATTGTTGTCTGCCACCCTCTTCTTGCTTTCTCCCCTGCCAGCTGTCTAACTTTTCATTAACGCTCGTCGAGATTTGTCCTTAACGTTCGCTTTCCATACAAGGCTGCATGTGATGCCTCCTCTGCAGAGGATAAAAAAGAAAAGAGAGACGATGTGCGTGTCTGCATGTGTAGTGGGATAAATAAAGGGAATGAAAGAGGGAGAGAGAGAGAGAGAGGGAGAGGAGGGCGGAAAGGTGGAGAGACCTGTGACTGAAGTGCGGCTCTTTCCAGGCGAGTATAGCGCCTTTCTCCAGTCACAATCAAGGCTGTCACATCTCATGATGTGACCGTGCGGCAGCCGCTCCTTTGGTTACGTTTTTCATAACCAGCCGCGCTGTTCTCCGCTTCACCACAGACACACATTTTCATCCCTAATTTCACTAATTCTCTGGATTACCGCAATTTTTTTTTTTTTTGCGCCGACCCCAAAAGTTTCTTTTTTTTAATTTTTTTACTATTATTCCTATAAGGAACCTATACGACAATCAGCAACGCTCGGCAGACAGCATTTATACTTAACAGGAGAGGGACTGAACATTGGTCAATGTTCTGAAAGCTGCAATATTCAGAGCCACCAGAACATGTGGGGGATACCCAGGACTCGGTACGCCGACTGCAGCGCATCGCAAGGCAGCGAGGAGACGGAGATCGTGGTGAACATCGGCGGGGTGAGGCAGGTGCTGTACGGGGACGTGCTGAACCGCTATCCAGAGACGCGCCTGGCGGAGCTGCTCAACTGCTCCTCCGGCAACGTAGACGCTATTTCGTCTCTGTGCGACGACTACGACCCGGGTAAAGGGGAGTTCTACTTTGACAGAGATCCGGACGCTTTTAAGTGCATCATCGAGGTGTATTACTTCGGCGAGATTCACATGAAACGAGGTTTCTGCCCCATCTGCTTCACTAAGGAGATGGAGTTTTGGAAAGTCGACCTCAGCTTCTTAGACGAGTGCTGTAAGAGTAACCTCAACGAGAAAGAGGAAGAGTTGGCAGAAATAGCCGATAAAGTCAAACTTATCCTGGACGACCTGGAAGGAGACCCAGCCGCTGGTCGCTGGGAGCAGTACCAAAAGTTCCTATGGAAGTTGATGGAAAAGCCAGAGTCTTCACTAGCAGCTCGGGTCATCGCCATTGTGTCCTTCCTCTTCATCCTCATCTCCTCCGTGGTGATGTGTGTATCCACCATCCCAGACCTGCAGGTGGAGGACGCCGAGGGGAATCACGTGGAACACCCTACCCTAGATGGTATCGAGACGGTGTGCATTGGCTGGTTCACCGTGGAGTACGTCCTGCGCCTCATCTCCTCCCCTAACAAGGTACACTTTGCCTTGTCCTTCATGAACATCATAGACTTCATGGCTATCATGCCGTTCTACGTGGTGCTGACCCTCACCTACCTGGGAACGGCCATGATGGAGCTGGCCAACGTGCAGCAGGCAGTTCAAGCACTGCGCATCATGCGCATCGCCCGCATCTTCAAACTAGCACGCCACTCGTCAGGGCTGCAGACTCTCACTTACGCCCTGAAGAGGAGCTTCAAGGAGCTGGGTCTGCTGCTCATGTATATGGGTGTCGGCATTTTTGTTTTCTCGGCGTTGGGTTATACTATGGAACAGAGCCACCCAGAAACCCTGTTTAAGAGCATCCCACAGTCTTTTTGGTGGGCCATAATCACCATGACGACGGTAGGCTACGGAGACATCTATCCCAAGACCACTCTGGGCCGATGCAATGCTGCCATCAGCTTCCTCTGCGGGGTGATAGCTATCGCACTGCCCATCCACCCCATCATAAACAACTTTGTCATTTACTACAACAAGCAGAAGGTGTTGGAGACCGCAGCCAAGCACGAGCTGGAGCTGATGGGGCTACAGTCCGGCGAGAGGACCGGCAGAATATCCCACAAGTCCCGGAGGTCCACTGAAGCAGGGGGTATGTGGGACAGCACGGTGGCCCCTGCTGTGAGCGACACGTCCGTCCCACTCCTGACAGAGTGTCACAGGACACGGCTCCAGAGCTGTAAATAAACAGAATCACCTCTGCAAGAAATTCAACACTTTTTTGGTTCCGTGTTGTCTGATCAAGGACATCGAAGCTGTTCTTTCTGTCCTGGCACTGTTTAATGTATTTTGTAAAAGGTCTGGTACGATGGAAGGAAGTTAGTGGAGTTCTTTCTTTTGTTTTTAAAAGCCATTTTCAAAAAACCACAGTTCTCTCACGCGTATTTAAAGTACACTGAATGTTCCTTTTACCATTCTTTAATAAACAACTTGCATGAAAAACCGTTAGCCGGCGTGAGATCTCTTATTGGCACTGTAAGATATTACCTGCAGACAGACACCATCTTTATCAGAGCTCATATGTAGCGTAAAATGTCAAGAAATAATGTTTTTGCCTAAATAAATAACTTAAGAAATATCAAATTATGCAGTCTTTCAAAGCCGAGGTCCAAATAAATATCCGGCTGCCATTGTGTGAGAAACCATTTTGTATTACAGCCTGAGAAGGAGTTTAGTTTAAAGCTGAATAATCATCCCGGAGTATGACAGTAATAGACAGAGAGTAGAAGGAGTATGAGTTAAGGTGATGGGAAAGGCAAGCTGGAAACACCTCCATCCTCATGTCTTTGTTCTCTTTGCAAGGCATTGCGCTAATTTCCACCTTTTTAACACACAGAAACCTTCTCTGAATTGAAATGAGCAGACGCTTACCGAGGAATTCTTCTTTTTGGCATAGAGGTCAGTGAATTAGGACAGCCGTCCTTAATATTTTACACAGCCTGTGCTGTGGTGTGTAGAGCCTCAGGCATCCTTATATCATAAAAAACAGGTAAGCTGCTTTTATCATGCATGACAGAGTCTCGACATATCAGGCTAAAATATTCACCTTTCCCTTATTAAATAATATAATCTGATTATTATTACAATATAGCTCGTCGTAATACTTGAATAATACATGAGAGTGAAAGAAGAAATCGGATGCGTAATTATGTGGCCCTTTAGTATTCATACTTAAGAAATTTCGGCTCAGTGTTTGTCTTTTGAAAGCGTTTATTTTTAGAAATGCTAAAAATTAAACTGACACTCAATAGTATTGACGACATTAATGACATAATAAGCTGCTCATTTTCCGCGGTATTTCGTTCCTTTATTTCTGGATGTTGAATTTGATTTAACACCAGCTTTTTCTCACATGACGCCGATCATCTTAAATCCGAATATGATATGAAATCACGGAAGTTTCTTCAAAACGGCCGAAAAGAAACGGCAGCGTGTTGAACCTGAAACACCGAGCATGAATACAGCAGCATACCGACTGCGGTAGAAGGAGGAGAGAGAGTGTGTGTGTGTGTGTGTGTGTGTGTGTGTGTGTGTGTGTGTGTGTGTGTGTGTGTGTGTGTGTGTGTGTGTGCGCGCGCGCGCGAGAGCAAACGTGTGGTGTTGAAGATTTACAGAGAAGACAGAAGACTAACAAAATCGTAAAATATCAGCGTAAAAAATCAGCGAAGCTGCCTGCCAGGCCAGGAGGTGGAGGAAAATGTCTTTCAAAGACACCAGCGTGTAACGAAAAGGAAAAGCGGTGTGTGTGTGTCACTGGAGTTTGTCAGATTGAATGTGTCTAGAGATAACTGCAGATATGACAAAAAAAACCCCTCTAATACCACTACGAAATCATGGTACACCAACAATGACGTATGTAATGAAACAAGTCCAGTCAATAGCTAAATGAAACAAACAGCACTAACAGGCACATTAGAAAAGTACAATCACACATTTCATTACCGATCATGCGATGGGTCTTCCGCTGTTTGTGATTCGCTTTGCTGTGTGACAATATTTTCTCTGCCGCTGGTGGCTAGATATACCGTACTGTATCTGGGGACAAACGGTAAATACTGTGGTGGTGCATTAGGCCATTTCAAAGCTGAGGGAAGATGTTATGTTTGGCATGTTCAGAGCGTCTAGTCATAAACAATGTCCAGTTTGGCAGGAGACCGTTCCGGCCATGTGTGGTGACTCAGCACAGACTGCCAAGGGAGAGTCGGAAATTAAATTACTTAAAAAAATACATTCCAAGTGGGAAGATTTGTCCCTAGAGTAACTGGGCCGTGGCAGCGAGGGAGACTGGCAGATGAAGAGCAAGTCTGTTGCCACAGTAATGCGTTTTAACTTCAAGTGGAGTCAGGACACACAGGGCCAGCGCCGGTCTGAGCCCCGTGGAAGTGCTGCAGGTCAGAGTCGGCAGACAAACCCGAGCTATCGTTCATCTGTTTCCTCCAAAGCAGGGACTTCCTGTCCTGCAAGCTCAAAGCTATGTATTTCAATTCCCTAAGGCGGGCTGCAGGGCCTTCAAGACGTACGGCTGATGTCCTGCCATAAACTTGGGCTGGTCTCTGCTACGTACACATCACACGTTCACTTCATCATCTTCCAGAGAAACTAGTTTCTCTCCCTCAATTCACAACACACACACACAATTATACACAATACATAACGGCAACACATGGCGTACTGGCTAAAGACATGTTGTTACTCTTCAACACTCCAGTAATATACACACCAGTACGAATCTGCAGAATGTGTCACTTTGGGTGACAGTGTCATTAAACGTAAACACCGTGATGGCTCGAGCGGAGGACCCCCCCGCCTCAGGGATTCTCTGCCTGGCTGGTGGGTGGGAACGACACCAGCCACAAAGGTCCTATGATCATCTGATGCTGCGTCAAACTCCTCCAGTGGTCGTCACGGCTGAAAAAGCAAGCCTGGGCTCCAGCGGGGCACGCGGGCCACCGTCCTGTCCCTTTAGGTGCCCTGGACATTGGAATTGTCGCTCACGGTCCAGTGCGTTAACCCTTCGATAGTCCTCATCTTTATCTGGGAGGGTATAGCAGCTGTTATTTTATAATTTAATAATTCATAGCGTCCATGTTCACGCTGATTGACAGCATCAAGGGTACAGGAGCCAAGGAGATGACTTCTCTGAAGCTCCGCCTTGCACCTCGTCACAATTTTAGACGGAAATGCTCCCAGAAAAAGTAATAAATAGCAGATGCGGCTGTGATGCGTCATTGTCACTCTGGGGGCTTGTCTTTACCGTGCCTGAAGCCAAACACCTAATAAGGGGGTTATACAAAATCTGCCCGGACACAAAATAAAAGCATGAATCATCGTCTGCCATTTGTGTTCTCCAACCAGATGGAGTCACACGAGGAGCGACGCTAAAGCGACCGATCAGTTGGAAGTTCCTAAGCTGAATGTCCACCTGCAGAGGCTGACTGAATGCTGCATGACAGTCAGCTGGTTTTCATTCAGCTCTCTGCTACTCCAGACCATACTGGATGATATTCATGGAGAAGTCAGAGCAGTTTGGCGTCTAGCCAACCCACACCCAGATGTCAGGATTGTGGACCGCTGCCGGGGGCCTACGGTGTGGATCCAGTCCTCAGACTGTACATTTCTACCGGGTAAAATATTGATTAGAAATAGTCAATGAATTCCAGCCATACTGTGTGCCTTTCCCACTGTGAGGTGGTACAAAATATACCATAACGTTACCCCCACCCCATGCCCCCACACACATGGGCTAAATGTATCCAGTTTAAGATTAGAGTTGTCTTGCCTCTGACCAACACCCCTGGGAGATGTGTTCATGCCCCCCCCCCCTCCAGGGTCCCTGTCACATTCTGTTAAGCTTCAGTTTCCACCAGTTTCCTCAACTTAAATAATTCATCACCTCACATCGCGCACTACTCTCGAAGTGCCTCTGCTTGACACTCTCTCAGGAACACATATAAGTCGTCAAACACACACTCATGCACTGACAAACTCTTTCCTCACTGTGGAGGACCTCACCAGGTCTTCAATTAACTGACCAATGTGGTGGAGGGAAGATACCACAAAATCCCCAAAAAAAGGAAAGTTTTAAAAAAAGCTGAGCTTTTTATTAACCCACCAGGGGGGAAAAACTTTGTTACCAGCCTCCCTTCTCTTCAAGGCTACCCCATTTAAACAACCATCAATTAAAATCAATAGGGCACAACCATTACAGAGGTAAGGTGGGACAATCCTTCAAACAAAACTACATTAGAAAGTCTTAAATACAAATACTAACAATGTCCAATTACACATTTAAATCCCCCCTAAAATAATCCACTCATTACCAATACCTTAAAACTACATAGATCAATACAGAGAGGTGAGCCCTTCCTCCCATCCATGGCCACTGGGATCCCAGGCTGACACTCAAACATCAACTGGGTGAAGAGGGAGGAGTACTCCTCTTCACACTCACACACACTCACACACACTCACGTACAGGAATAATCACATGACTAAAAACACACACAAACGATCACGGTCAGAGTCCTCTTCCACTTCATGTGCCAAAGTAGAGACAGCATTCTCTACATTCATGCTACTGAACTTTGGAGAGAAACCAGTCGAGTGGCAGAGTGGCTGAGCTCTCTCTGGACCCATTTCCAAGCCGATACTCGGACGTCACACGCCAGTCTTTGCTCCCTGCCGTGACATTTCTATCTTGAGTGGTTGACTTGCTCATCCACTGATTTCACACTTTATTGACGGAGACATAAAGGCCACGACTCTCCCTGCACTGAGAAACTTCACGTCCTGCTTGCCCTTGTCTATAAATAAAACCTCAGGACCCCTTCTCTGGTAAACAGACAGTGTGTCTATTTTAACCCTTTCTCATTTACGCATGCCCCTCTCTGAGTTGGAGTGCCATTCCGTCAGTCGGTCTGCCCATGGCCTGGGAGAGCGTTTAAACAAGGTGAAATCTAATGGGCTGGAGAGGCCGGCTCCACTCATGTAAAGCCCAGTGTTGTCTGCTGGTGTACGTCTTCATCCACAGGTGGGATGTACAGGTGCTCACATGAAAAATCAGCCAAAGACAGGACTGTACCGCTGATCAAATGAATACAGCTAGTGGTAACAGCAAGGAACATTTCTAGGTAATTATTAAATGTTAGCGGGGACTTGAGAAATAATTAAGCAATAATTAAACAAGCAGCAGTGCCTCAAAATGTGCATGAGGAAAGCGTAGAAAAGTCTGCGTTTGTTCAGTGTTTTTAACAAACAGAAAAAAACAATGTTTACTCCAAGAGGTTCACATTTACCGGCAGTAAACCCTGATTGTCAATCATGATATACGGTTTACTCCGCTGCAGGTTAACAGTGTACTGAACAAAATGATGTCAGTCAGCGTGATTTCACTGCAGCTTCTGAGGGTAATTACAAAATTTGAAGCCGAGTTGTCCTTCCCTTATCTCCTCAGTGCCTCGCTTTAATGGATATGTTGGGGACGGCGAAGGGCAGGGGTGATAATCTCTGCCTGATTGCAATTTGCAGAGCCTGTTTAAAAGTCACAAGAGCCACTGTGAGTTTCTAGACAAGACTGTAAAAATAATATGTTAGGACATGCCCACATTTCCCTGGGTACATGTACCCAAAATGACAAGCCGACTTTTATAATGTCCCAAGATTGCTCAGGCAATTAAAACAAGTTTCTTAAAAGCTTTTAAAATTCCACTATTCCCCCTTGATATGAGCAATATCTAATTTTTAAACATCCATTATTTTCTGTAGCCACGACAACAAAAAGGATGAAATTATTCACCTTTACTGATGCAAAGTGATGAATTAAATATGGATTATGTTTGTGTGTGGCAGTGTGCAGGATGAAGCAAAAACAGATCAGCTCTGTCCAATCACTGACCAAAACACGCATTTCTCGCTATCTGACTGGACAAACATAAACACCGTGTGCAAGGTTCGAAAACTAACGGATAAGGATTACAGAAGAATATTCATGTCATTTTTCTGTTAATTTCTGTGTTCTAAATGTTAGCACATCAGTAATTGGATGCAAATTATGCCCATGTGAGTCACAGACTTGAAGATGTAGAGGAATTAAGTGGAGGGGAATTAACCTAAAGTAATTGCTTTTGTTTGCATCTCATTGGGTCTTCCAGTTGCATGACACGACACCTGATTCTGCAAAATCCTGACCACAGACCTTGACCTTTGTTCATCCAACATCTACCTAGGCGGTCAGAGACAGAATTGTGGGGCTGTGCCCCGGTTCCCCCCCTGCCCTGTCGACTGGCTGCTGCTAACACCATGAGAGTGTATTACAATGGATGTGTCAAGAAGATGATGGGTGGTCTTTAACCAATGTGGAGCTGCTGCAGAAGGTTCCAGGCTAACATGACTGCAAGGAAGTCACATAGCCCCACCCCCCTGGAGAGGCTGACCAATCACTCGTCGGTCCCGACACTCTGTCAACATGGTAAGACAAGGACACGGGGATGTTTGGTGGGCAGTTGCTGTCTAACACCTGATGCCAGACAGAGCAAATGCACAATAATTAGAGAAGCACGCCCCCTGTCTGTGCAGCTGAAGAACCGCACGTTGTATTTTTACAGGTCCTCCAGCCTGCCAAGGACTCTGATGTTTGGTGTTCCAGCCGGTTATTTCATAAGTCTGCTCCTTAGAAGGCTATTCTGTATTTTAACTCCTGCTGGGCCGTATGGCAGCCTGTTAGCGTTCTCAAGAAGGACTTGATGATTTGGCCACAGAACATTGTCCTTCTGGTGATTGTCCAGGGTGGGTCGCTGGTCCTAGCAGCCAGAGAGTTTCCTCACACCAAGATCACTCCTTTACATTCCTTAAAAGCCCATCAGTGGGACACAGATAAATTGGGCGTTGCCTAATTAAAGGCACAAGAAGACACAGAGAGACTCTGTGTTTGATTACGTTCCAGCAGGAGCCCACATTCACATTGTGATTCCATTAAACTCCATTAGTGATAAGGTTTGAGCCGCAAAGAATTATGGGACAAAGTTAGATCCTAATAAGCAATTGGAATGTGCATGAAAAGGAGACAAATTAATTCTTGACAAAACACTTCATCTGGAGCACAAATTGAACAACCCCCTTTGTTTTCTCAATGCCAAGGGCAGGTAGCATCTGCAACTTCAACACATCGTCATCTCTTTTTATCCTCATTCTGCTGCCATCTCGTTTCTTTGCGAGAAACAAGGATAAAGCATTGATGCTCAACGTGCCGTTAAAGATCAAAGCATCAAAAGGCATTCTGATGTCAGTAACTTAACATGTGTGTCTGTGCTGCGGTACACATCACGCTCCATAATGTCTGGATGGTGTATAGAAATCTGCTGTTGGGTCGACAGCAAACCCCCAACAGGACTTTAAAAATATGGACAGTAGAGGTGCTGGGGGGGTCACATGCAGCTATCCCCGGATCTGTGACACAAGGGTGTTATTTACTTGAGGGATGTTTCGCAGTCACGGTGTCCACGATGACAAAGGAGCGCGGCACCGATGATGCCATGTGACATGTGAATGTCGCAAGCCTTAAATACCAACCTTACATCACAGAGGTACAGCAGGAAAGTCCCATGGAAAAATGCAGCACCACGATCTCACTCCAGAGTCAATATATCAAGTCGAGTTCGCTTACTGTTAGCCTGTTACGTAAACAGGCCACCAGAGGCTCCTGATCCATCATTGCAATTAATTAAGCGTAGCTGTGGTGAGGCTCGTTCACCCCATTAACATGGGGCCTCTATGTAAATGCACAGCCCTTGGCAAACGCTGGAGAGGCTGACTGTGGCATCAGCCACCTCTGTTTCTCTGTCAGGTCTTCATAGGAACCCAGAAATGTTAGATTACAGGCTTTTATGGATGTTTTCCTACATTGAGATGTCCAAGAGCATGATGATGCAGCCTATGTCTAGCATGGCTGAGAATTACAACCCACCCAGGATTTAGGGGTCTCGTGTCTCTAGAGAACACATTATACTCATGCACCTGCAGGTAAGAAATGAACAGAATGTTTTAGTAAGCTGTCTTTCTGAAGCAGGAGGCCACCTCCTGACTCTGACCGCTCCAACTTCCTTGTAGCTGACTCAGCCGTGTGCTCGGGGACCGCCTCCTGACTCCGACCGCTCCAACTTCCTTGTAGCTGACTCAGCCGTGTGCTCGGGGACCGCCTCCTGACTCTGACCCCTCCAACTTCCTTGGAGCTGACTCAGTCTTGTGCTCTTTGACCGCCTCCTGGCTCTGACCACTGTGACTTCCTTGTCAAGTATGATTTCTGTTTCTAGCTTCTGTCACAAAATGAGAACCCCCCTCCCCCCACACACACTATATCCCCCTTGGCGAAGGAACAGTGAAAACCTGCCAGTGTAGAAGAGAGAGATCAAACTGAGAAAACAACCCACAAGCCACTTCTGTCCAGCTGCTCTGGGCTCCTCAGTAACCGCTGGAGGGTGGTTTCCCATGATCCCTCCCAACCCCCCTCTCCACACAGCTACCAATCGTCATGCCCAACTGAATGCGTGATTAACTGCCCCCATCTTCTGCAGGCGGAGGGTATTTTGCACTCAAGAGTCTTTGGTATTTCTGCCAAGTCTGCACCTCTGCTGTAGATTTGCAACATGGTGATGGAGCAGGACCTCCCTTCGACCCTCCCCTTCCCATGGGGGGGCTTTGTTGGAACGTGACGAGGCAAATCCTAAATTCTGAAATTCTCCTTGCTGGATGTTGACTGACACATCTTCCCCAGATGAGGAAGAGGTCAGTAGTATAGTGGTCATGGTTGTTGATTCTAGGAGCCCCAAGTGAGCAAATGAGAGCTTTGAATAAACAGGGTCAGGTGAGCAAGTCCATCACTAAGGTACTATCATCATGGCTGTCTTTTATGGTGGCTGCCCAAAATCCAAGCAGTCCATCACCAAAGCTGTCCATCATGGTGTCTGTCCAATGTCCAGGCTCTCCATCATCATTGCCGTCCAAAGCACAGGCTCTCTGTCTTCAGGGTGGTTCATCAGGCCTGAGGAGCAGCAGTACATGACAGTTATGGACCAAAAGGAAGGACTGAGGAGAACCGTTTGTTCTTATGCCCTTGAGCAAAGTGAGATACTGGGCTCTGCAATCACTTAGCATTTCTGGTAAAAGAGTCTCATTAGCTAAGAAGTGATAAAAGGGAAGGAAGGACAGCCTCAGGGAGAGTGATCGAGTGTGTGGGGGTCACCCTTGGGCTTTGATGGTTTGTCTTCAGCCTGGTAGCCTGTGAGAAGAAAAACTCCATGAATACCTGATGAGGTGAGGACTCATATGAAAGTTAATGCTGAGCCGTGGGTCAGGTCCATGAGGTAGCTCTCAGAGAGGTGACGGGCCAGCTAAACCAATAGGTAGACACAACATCCAACCATCTGGTGACCATTCTCAAAAGTTAGAGGTTAGCCAAGGGTAATGGGTGGTAATAATGTAAAATAATTTGGGGGGGGTCATTACCGGAGTAGAAGACACTGTGTGTATGTGCGTCCTTGTGAGGCTGAGTGTTGACCTGTTGTTTTATGACTTATAAATGCCTTTGTCTGTTGGTGTGTGTGTGTTTATGGTTGTGAGTGTAATCATGCGTGTGTGTGACTGATTGATTAAGTGGGTGCAACATGAGGGTATTTCTGAGACCAAGTTCAGGAGCCAATGTGCGTTTCCTTGTGTGATCCTGGGAGGCTAGCATGTGCATGTGTGTGTGTGTATCAGGGAAGAGATGGGGTAATGTCGTGTCACACGGGAGCAGGTGTTTGGGGGTCATCTGTGGGAGGGGTGCAGGGCTGATGGAGCTCCTCTGATCAGCATGGAGAGGAAGCAGCAGAGCACAGCTCCACGGCTGCTCTCTCACACGGCTGTGGGAGCTCACACCCACGCACTCCACGGTGTTTCTGCCTGTCAGTCAGCCAACATCTCTGTTTATCAGCCAGTCAGCCTGCCTGCCCTCCAGGTAGGGAACAATCCCAGTCTTAAGAGGATTAACAGTTTGTCTGAGGCTGGGAGTTGTATCAGAACCACAGGAATATAAGATGACTGCAGCACCGTTAGGCAGCCTTGAGTTGTGGTGTAGGTTCTGCAGCAGTGGGGGAATCCAGCAGCGCTGAGTGTGAGCTCCCTCAGAACTGCTAGGAACGAGCAGCGTGTGACAGTCGGCTCCCTGCCGGCATCGCAGGGTCCACGATTACATGTCCGTGGCTACGCTTTTGAGACCCCGTCTCCGCCTCTCAGAAGAGTGTTTCCAAGATGCGGGAGGCAGGCCTCTACTGTCGGGGCGCTTGCTCGACGGGTTCATCACTCTGGCTGTCACGGAACAGAGTGAGAACATCCTGTAACGGCCATTAGAACCATGTTCTCTCTCACACACCCGAGGTGTTTTAGGAACGCTCTAAAAATGTCATGAGAACCCTTGTCAGATGGGTACTTGCTGAAGAAAAAACAGGGCTTTGCAGACTCCAGGCCAGCCCACACCTTTCTTTCAGGCAGCAGTCAAAGATACACAGACAAATATATGGAGACAGACATGCAGACACGGATGCATGCAAACCTACACATACTCTCTGAGTACAGCAGCAGAACACGCTGCTGGGACGTTACTCCTGCTGAGATCCTACATGTAATGAGTTTCATTTCACTTCCTGTTTGTGCCAGAGGGACTCATGGGAATCCTGCTTGATGTGAATCTCTGAGACAGAGGTAGTGAGACGTCAGAGCGGCAGTGTGGAGTGAGACGTCTTCATCTTCATCGTGGTCTGGACCTCTGCATTCAATTTAATTGGAGCTTTGAACTGGTAAACCGATTGTTTTTTTTTTCAGTTAGCACCGAGAAACACCACTGAACCCAACAAACGGTAAAGACCATTGCTGTTAATTAGCGATGCAGTGTGTTTTCATCCAGAGAGATAAGTCCAGACAATAAGAATAAAGAAAATTCTGACACTGTGTGATGCAGCTGGAAGCCATGTTACATCGAGATGCGGATGGCAGACAGTAAAGCATCCTGGGAACAGACGTTTCTACATCCTGTATTGGCCATCTTTAAAAAACAATGGCCTATGCTATGCTTGCTGCCACCACAGGGGGGCATCAGTACCAGTCAGTACTTTTCTTCCTAATCCCACCTGCCCCACACAGACTATAAAATCACAGAGATGCAGGAAAATCTCTCATGTCATCAGCTCCACCTCCCCCAACCCAGTCCAACTTCCTGTCTCTAACCCTCCATCGCCATTGCTTTCTCTTGTCTTGTTCCAGGCATACTCCCGACTGTGAATTGATAATCTCTCCCTCGACCGTTATATTCCAGTTATGATTTAGAGAACAGAGGAGTGATTGGTCCTCTCTGCTGCATAGCCCGCCCTCATCTTCTCTATCCACCTCTGCCAGTAACTGCATCACGTCCATGATTTCTCCCTCTCCCTCTCTGTGTCTATCAGAGGCTGTAATTCAGCCGCTTAATGAGATCCGGTTCGGGTCTCCTATGCAACAGGACGCTAATGATCCAAGATCCTCTTTCCACGTTGTCATTCCGCCTGGTGAGCCTTTGACTGTCCCTCTGTCTGAGTGCACCCCCCCAACATCAGACACTGTCGAATTTGCACTCACTGGCTGCAGAGTGGGAGCAGATGGTGGTCATTCACTCCCCTCAGCAGCACGTGGAGGTCCACCATTCCCATGGACCACAAGCAGAATTTCACAACTTGAACGTTCATTTAGAGAATCCAGTGGTAAAAGGGGATATGTGCAAAACCTAGAGGCTGAAACCAAACAAAACAAAGAAACTGGGAGGTGAAAACCAGACTTCACTTGTTCTGCTGTGATGTCCTTCCTGAACTACTGCACAAACGGTTCTCATCAGTTTGTGACCGGTTACGGTCTCCTAGAACTCCTACACAGCTACCTCTGATCACAATGCAATTGGTTATGATCTCTTAGCACCACCAGTGAGCCAGTTCTGACATAGTACCACATCACCAGTGAGCCACTGAGTCCCGCCTTCTGGCTGTAAGACGGTTTCGGTCTGTCAGCTCTGGTTCCCAGTAACAGTGTTATGACCTTCCTATCTCACACTGTGGCTTCAAGCCTCCTCTGTCACTCCAAACAAATGTGGACCCAGTCACCAGCTGTCCAGTGACGACATCCTTTTGGCCTTTTTTTGGGTTTGGAGGTCAGGCTGGACACGTCCATGGCATTCTGATGCACAGGCTTTGCTTGACTGGCTCTTAAATGGAAAGTCCACCTGTCGGCTGTTTTTCCATTTTCTGGAGATAAGTCAGTGCCAGTCAGCTCATTAGGCAACACAGGTGGCTGCCTAGGGCGCCCTCTCATGGGGGGGTGCGGACGTAGAAAGTCAATTTCACTTTGTCCCGGTGAGCAGTGAATGACTCGCAGGTCGGAGCGTTGTAAGTGATGTGGCAACAAGACCAGCATTTAAAAATGGAAAAAAAGAAAAAAGTCGCTACAGAAGAATCACTTCCCGGCAGAGGCGATATTGGCCATTGCCTACGGCGGCATCCCCCCTCCACCATGTCAGCGGGGTGCTCTCCCAGGCAGGGGGGCGACCAAGCAGGATTTCACCCAGAGCGCCAAATATGCCGGAACTGCTACTGATGCCAGTGGACGGACTATGACTGCCTGCCTGTGGTAGGACTATGGAACAGACAGGCTCAGATTCAGGTTCTGAAGCTCCACCCCCCAGGGATGCCAAACCCAATTCAGGTGGCACCTGTATGAGCTTCCGTTGACTCAGCCGACTGGTTCTGTTGGAGCTGAGAGGAAGCCTGGCCTGAGAGGACTCCCAAGGAGAGCAAGTTAGCTGCAGCAAGCAGAGCTCTGACATGCTGGAGGAGCAGCCAAGAACACTTCCCATGAATGACCCCTCCGTGACTATAATGCCGTCCTGTGCAGCTCCTGATCCTTCTGGGGCATGATAGAGGAGCTCCCTCAACTGGTGGAGAAGGGAGCTGTTACCTGATCTCACAGCACCTGTTATCTTCCTGTAACTGAGGTGTCTATAAATACAACAAGCGGACTTAGCAAGGCCATACTGCAGACAGGAAGTTACATTGGGGAATGAGGCGCACTACGTAGCTCATATCGAAAACTGTGAATGTGAGGCGCCTGACCTTCGCCGAGTAAATGTCACTCGATTCCATGTTATCTCCTGACTGGCATCCTTGAAGCCCGGAGATGGTGTGTCGAAGGGCCACATCGGTGACTCTCAGCACGTCTCCAAGGGAGGGGAGGCTACGGACTCACGCAAACAGAACGAACTGTGACTCCTTGGCGGTGCCAGGCTCTCACCGAGGCATTAAACATGCGTTTAATCAGCAGAAAGCAAACATGGACATGACAGAAGGATTTACATATCATGCTGTGACCATGTGGGGTGGAGACAGGGCAGAAGCGAGTGATTACAGGCTTAAAAAAGAGAATGGCACACGTTCTGGATCATGCTGGCTGCAGAGGGGAGCGTCTCCCTGAAGAGGTCGAGGAGGCCACACCTGAGCCACGGCAATCCGGGTAGAGCTGGTGATCCTGTGCCACTTCCGTATCAGGGAAGAGAAGCACAAGTTCAATATGGATGTCCTTCACACGGCTGCCCAAGGCACCTAACTTAACGACGGTGATTCACCAGAGTGCAGTGGACTGGTTTAAAGAAAGCCTGAACACGACAGCCTTCTTATTCTGGTGAGGGACTTTTATTTGTAGACTTTTAGTGTTCACATTACTTAAAAAAAAACTAAGACTTTCAAAAGGAGACAAAAATAGTGAGAACGATGTTGTTCAGCCCATTACCCGTGTGGCCCAAAGATGCATACGGCAGGGAGGACAGATGGAACCTTCCAGGTCTGGTGGTATCGGTTCATCAGATTGACGGCTTTATAAAGTTTCACTTTTAGCAGCCTTTCAGGACTCCCCACCCAGCACTCAGAGGAGACGTCAGTCACAGAAAATGTTTTGAGCAACCGTGACAGGTCAGGTGTGCTTGACTGACACATCGGCTGTAATCAGGAGTCAATAAGAGCCCCCTGCCGGTCTTCATCTGAAACAGCTCCCCCTTTGAGAAAGCAAAGAGAGCCATGCCTGAATAGTATAATCACAGGAGGCACAGAAATGCAATATAGATGCACCGTCTGTATAGACATGTTTGTGCAGAAAGACCATTAAGGAGACCTTCTGAAAGATGGCTCCTCAGCCCCGCCCAGTCTCTCAGCCCCCACCCCCATGAAATGTTAAAGGAAAGATATATTTTGCAGACTCCAAGCTTTCTGAGCTGCCATCTCATTCTCCATTCTGCAGCCTGACTGACCTAAATCACTTCACCCGTCTTTCTTATTTCTTATTTAAAGCCATCTTTGGTGGAGAAGTTTTTCAAAGGTGAAAAAAACAGGCTATGTGGGGTTTAGAACCGATGAACCGCATCCTGGGGAGGTGCTTAAGAATCAATGAAACAGATCCAGGGGAGGTTATGTCCAATAAAACACATCCTGAAGGGGGGGGGGGTTTAGGCCCAATGAAACACACCCACATTTCTAGAGAAGACATATTTGGTGACATTGCAGTCCTGGCTTAACACCCATTCTCACCCGATCACAACATGGCTGAATTATTCATGAACTGTTGCTACAATTTAGTCATGTTATTTTGCCCCTGGCCTTCGCCCCCCCCCCCCCCCCATATGCCAGTGCACCCTGGGAGGGGCCAGAGCAGAGACGACCTGACACACTCTGGTCCGTTCCAATGGCTCGCTTTTCAGCTGGAAAATGACGCTGTCCACAGCCGCCTAACGATGCAACCCGTAGAGGTGTCATTAACGCGTCTGCTGGGCCTCGGGTAAATCGGAATTATAATATATATGATTATGGAACTGGAGCCATTGCATAACTCAGTGTGTCAGTCAAAAACTTGGACTGCAATCTGCTCCCTTTATCACATTAATCTAAGTAAGACACAGAAAGGAAAAGAAAGACATTACATAATTGTGCAATTCCACTAATGTGCAAGTCCGCAATTACAGCTGGGTAAAAACTATTACTGAAGATGTCTTTGCTGAGGTTGCCTGTGATGTGAGAAAAGGCATTGATTTAAAAAAACTATTTCTGTCATGTCAAGTTGTTTGGGAGCATCAGGGGAAAAAAACAACACATTTTACAAAATAATATAGTAGGGGGGTGTCAAAATGCTTAGAGCAGCCAATGGGAAACTGGCTTTAATACTCATTTAAGTCTCTCCAAACTGATATTTACAAATATAAAGGTTGTTGTGTTGGTCTTGTGGTATTCCATAAAAGCCAAATCTGTCCAAGAAAATCTTGGCTGAGAGCAGCGTGCTTCATCACTGCCGTGTCAACTGCAGCGTTATCTGAAGAGCTTTCTGGCAGGTCACACGGGAAGTAAATGTAATGCTTCGCCCGTTGGGAATGGGACACGCACACGTGCCCAGTCTGCTAGACAGCATCGTCAAAGCTAGACACACGCACAACGGTTACCTCTTTATATAAGGAGGGCTGTATGACGTCATTGGTCAAGGGAGGTTGCCCTGGGGCATTCTGGGAAAAAGTACAGAGAACTGTTAACCAGAATCAAGAGGAAAGACGGGGGCGTGGTGCCAGGAGGAGTGACCGTGACGTCGGCGGTGATATGAGACGGAAGTGACAGCTGTCCAGCAGCGAGGTGACAGAGTATTTCATGAGGAGCAGAAGGTATGGGGCAGAAGCTCTTTTTAAGTCCTTTTTCTTTTTGGACCTTCTGTTCTGCTGTGGAAGTTGTGACTCAGCTTCTTGTAGGAAGGATTCTCACTGTTCACTCTACCCAGAATGCACTGAACAATAAAGCACGCGCATGCTTTCATAAGGCCGTTAGCAGTCATTCATATTAATGCGATTACTGTATGTGGCAGACATGCATCTGTAGTGTCAACAATCATGGTGGCTGCTCCCTCACCCCTGTTTTGACACCTCATGTGGCCCTCGCTGTCTCGCACCTGACACCTGAGGTTTGGCGTTATGTGGAAGCCGTTTTGCAGTAACAAGAACAGAAGGAAGGTGTTTTCCTGCAGGAAAATGGAAGCGGGTTTTACCCAAAATGTACTGCTGACCCAGAGAACCATCCCAAACTCACTTGACAGAACTAAAATGAAACATTTGAATGCATTTTAGAATCAAATACATTTTCCACCTTCAACATTCTCTGGATTCAACTTCAGCTACATTGTCATTATCCTTTGACAGCGCAATGAAAGGCCAATTCATTTGTTTCTCGGTTTAAGAAACAGAACAAAGCAGGCAAATACAGCACATAGTGTGAGAGGAATCTTTTTCTAAAGATGTATGAATCTTGAGTGTTTATTGTACATGCACGTGTTGAAAAATTCCAGATTTAGTTTCCAGTGTATGGAAACGTGGAAGCCCACAGCTTGACAGTTCTGGGGAGGAAACTGTCTCTTAGTCTGCTTGTGCATGATTCCATTGGCTGATGTCTTATTTGTATTATTACTAAGTCATCAAGTCAACTGACTCCTGGGTAGCATTCCTCTGGAATGTTCTGTTTTCCACGTGGTTCCTCTGGTTTCCCAATGGAAGATTTTTTTCTAGCTTCATCATTGCAGTTCTGTCAAGTGCCAGATGTGTGATGTGTTACTTGACTTCTGCATCCTTTGTTGGTGGCTATTAACTGTCAGCCTGAGCTCCTCTTGCAGTACTGAAGGTTCTTCCATATGTCTTATATCCTTAAATATAACTTAGTTGTTGAGCACACTCTATAGAAGCCTTTTGTGAATTCCTCCCATGTTCCCTCCATCTTTATTCCGTCTGTTTTCATTTGCCCTGTGATGCCAGTTGAGGTTGGAACTGCTTGCTAATCAGGTCAGATATTCCTGTTTATTTTTTTCCACGACAGTGTCCAGCTTTGATCTTTGTTTCTGCTAGCAGCTTTCTGAAATTCACTATTTCGCACGTTCTCCAGCAGTGCATAGGAATTCAAGGCACATAAAATTTAATATCTATATTGAAATGGAAAAGGTTATATCACATCCTGAAGGATGGGATAAGGGACATGAACTTGGAATTGCACATCAAAACAGAGGGAAGCAGCAGGTAGAGTGTGGTGTGTGTATGCCGATGAAAGTGGGAGAAGATTTTTCATTAGACGCCTTCCCAAGTTTCCTGTTTGGCCAGGATAACACAGGATTCCAACGAACTGTCACTTCACCATGGATCAGCAGGCAGGAGGAGAATAATGATCAGAAGATGCAGCGCTCTGAGGTCACGTGACCAAGGACAGCCAATCCAAGAGGAGAACACTGATGGGTGTGTTCTCTAATAAGGAAGGAGAGCCGTAGAGGTGTTGTGTAACTAAATCAGTCGTTTTCTTTTATCTGTGGGAACTTCTGCGGCACTGCGATTTGGCCGTCTCTTTTAATAGCGTCCGTGAAGCTCCTGCCTCCATGTTTAAAATCATGCCCAAAGTTGCAGACAACTGACACCCCCAGTGCCAAAGCTTTCCATTCTGCTATCATTCCTGGAATCTATTAAACGATGCTATCTTTACGGCCACAGTAAAACACGAAGCATGGGTGGCCAGATTTCAGTCAGCCGGTATCGCTTCGTTAAATAACGTCCCGGCTCTCGTGCCGCTGTTATTTGGCTGCGTTGCCGTGGACGCGGCTTTCATGGCCGTGCTGTTAATCACAGGCGTGCTGTGGCTGGAGTCCCAGTTTGGGCCACATATCTGTGGAGGAAAGGAGGAACTTGGGACGGCTGAATCACAGTCACACTTGCCTTATACAGCGGCTTGTTCTCCGTTTTCTGTAATCACTCATAAAAGTCGGTCACAGCTTCTGAATCCCTTCAAGTCCACATAAGAAAATCACATCCCAACCCTTCAAAGAGCATGTCGTCTTGGATGTTACACATACTGATGTTAGAAAACAACGACAGCAACACTACAGCTGTCTTCGAAAAGTGACAAACTCATTAAATAACTGCTAATATGCATCATTCACCAACACACACCGTTGGTCAACGCACTGCTCACCGTGCGGGAGAGCTGGAGCTAAGCACTACAATCTACAAGTGCTAAGGTTCATGAGGTAGCCATTAACAAGTTATATGTGCTGAAACCAATGGGCGATATGAGATAATTAAGATTATAGGCTAAGCTTATGGGCTTGGAGCTAAGAATCACAATTTAGAGCCTACAAGTTCAGCACTGTTACCATCACTCTTTGGAAAGCGTCTTTCATGGTGCATAATGAAAAAAATATATACAACCCTGTTTCCAAAAACGCTGGGACACTGTCTAAAATGTACATAAAAACAGAATGTGATGATTTGCAAACAAGCCCTATATTTATCTGAAAATAGCACCAAGACAACACATCAAATGATCAAGCTGAGAGATTTTATTTTTTGAAAAATATATGCTCATTTTGAATTTGATGCCAGCAACACGTTTTTAAAAAGCTGAAACAGAGCAATTAAAGACTGGAGAAGTGGTACAATGCTAAAAAAACACCTGGTGGAACATCTCACAACTAACCAGGTTAACTGGCACCAGGTCAGTAACACGATTAGGTATAAAGAGAGCATCCTAGAGAGGCTGAGTCTTTCAGTAAAGATGGGGAGGGGTCACCACTCTGTGAAATGTATAAAATTACAAAGAATTTGGGAATTTCCTCAGCTACGGTGCATAATACCATTAAAAGATTCAGGGAATCCGGAGAAATCGCTGTGCACTGGGGACAAGGTGGAAAAGTAGTACTAGATGGCCATGATCTTTGAGCCCTCAGACAGCACTGCATTAAAAACACTCGATTCTGTAGTGGAAATCGCTGCCTGGGCTCAGGAACACATCCTACAGAACACCATTGTCTGTGAACACAGTTTGTTGCTGCATCCACAAATGCGAGTTAAAACTCTGCCATGCAAAGAAACCATATATGGTCAAGACCACCGCTGCCTCCTCTGGGCCCGAGCTCGTTTGAGGTGGAAAACTGTCCTGTGGTCTGACTGATCAAAATTTGAAATTCTGGAAATCGTGGATGCTGCATCCTCCATGCTGAAGAGGAGAGGGACTATCCAGCTTGTTATCAGTGCACAAATTCAAAAGCCAGCATCCGTGATGATATGGGAGTGCATTAGTGCATATGGCATCTGTAAAGGCATCATTAATGCTGAACAATATGTATATTCAGGTTTTGGAGCAACAGCTGCTGCCACATGGACGGTCTTTTTCAGGGAAGGCCTTGCTTGTTTCAGCAAGATGATGTCAAACCACATTCTGTATGTATTACAGCAGCATGGATTTGTAGTTAAAGGGTCCAGGTGCTAAAGTGGCTTGACTGTAGTCCACACCTGTCACCAACTGAAAACATTTGGCACATTGTGAAATGAAAAATAGGATGAAGGAAACTTCAAACTGTTGAGCAGCTGAAATCCTATATCAAGCAAGAATGGGAAAACATTTCACTTTCAGAAATACAGCACTTGTGTCCTCAGTTCCGAAAGGCTAACAGAGTGTTGCTCTGAAGATGAGGCGATCAAACACAGGGTAAACATGGCCTGTCACAACGTTTTTGAAATGTGTTGCTGGGATCAAATTGAAAATGAGTGTATATTTTAAAAGAAAACAACTAAATTTCTCGGTTTCAGCATTTGATATGTTGTCTTTGAATTATTTTTAATTAGATATAGGGTATGAATGATTTGCAAATCATCACATTCTTTTTATTTAGAGTTTACACAGTGTCCAAACTATTTCAGAAATGGAGCTGTATGTTAATGTAAAATTTATAAATGTAATCTGATGCAAACATTTGGGTTCTTTAGAGAAAAGCAGAAAATCTTGCTAAAACCAAAAAGGATTCCTGAAATGTAACAGTAAATCTTTTACTTCACTTTCCAAAATAATGTTCACAGTAAACCAGTTGTAGAGAAGTTAAAGCACTGGCATCGTTAGCCTTGGAAGAAAGGTCATAGCTAAAAGCATTAGCATGATTATAGCCTTGGAATGAGGGTCATAATTGAAAGCAT
>JAACJT020000021.1:16556524-16580463 GCA_009936485.2 Gymnarchus niloticus | reverse complement strand
GAGCTGCCAGGCAAGAGGAAAAGAGGAAGGCCAAAGAGGAGGTTTATGGATGTGGTGAGAGAGGACATGCAGGTGGTGGGTGTGGCAGAGCGAGATGCGGAGGACAGGAGGAGATGGAGAAGGTTGATCCGGTGTGCTGACCCCTGATGGGAGCAACCGAAAGGGAATGATGATGAATCTCATCACGGAATTCATAGGAGGCCATTTATCTTACCTGGGCCTCCTCACCTTGCAGAACTCATGAGTCACAGTATCTCTGACTATAGGGTGCCACTGTGGAGGCCTTTCTTTCAAAAAAGGGTGTGTTTTCTGAGGCTGTGGTCAACTTGCATGGTAACCATCAGCCGCACACAGATTCAGCCATTTGCCTGCCTCTCACAGGCAGTAAATGACAGCGACCGAGCCCCCAGCAGCAGTGTACGGAACAGGCTGTCAGAGTAATTATGGGCCCTCGCCAAATGGCAGCACTTAACGTATCAGCACACCTAGCAATTCGGTCCATGCTTTCACCGCGTATTAAAGATGTTCAGGAAAAGCTGGGACCCGGCGAAGATGCCTTGGGCCTGATTTTAATGAGCCCATTCCATACGGTGTTGCCTTTTAGAAAAACAGGCATGGAGCACTGATACCTTACTGAAGGTTTCGTGGCACCGGTGAAAAACACGCTTTATGCACACGGACGAAGTTCAACTTTCGGGGAGTGCTCCCGCCGAGGTCCCCGTAGTCAAAACCACCGGAAGTGACGCACCGCGGCGCCGTTTCCAGGGGCAACCGGCCGGATAAACAAAAGGGTGCGAGCGCGTGCGTGTCCTCAGCAAGCTGACGGCCGGTTTGGACCCTTAGCACGGTTAAGTGCCACCGGGGTCCAGACGAGCTCTTGGGGGACACTTATTACAGCGAAGAGGGCGGTAATCGCGCTCCGTCCCTCAATGGACGCCAGAAAAGCCTCGGCAAGACGCGCCGCCTCGGCGGGGTACCGCTTCCCGGATCCGTCCGCGGCCGCTGTCACCTCACACCCCTCCATGCCTCCGTTCAGACAGCCGCCGGCCAAAGCGCGGCTCGGCAGGGGCGGCGAGGCCCCGACGCGGGACCCGGATCTCCGTGACCCCGTTAAGCAGGACCTGGTGTGGAGGGAATTCGTGCGAGCGGAGCGAGACCGAGCCAAGGAGTGGTAATGATGTGCCATCTCAGATGTGATCACACTTAAACGGTTACGGTGATACGGCTATAGTGTTACGTTCGTGCTGTACTCCTGGTCATTACGCGGCTTCTTCTCTGTACGGTTACTTGGTGTAATGCCGAGTCCGACACTGAACACAAGTCATCAAACAAAAATGTCGTCACGCCTTCTCTGCTGACCAGCAGGATGCAAATTCCCTCTTTCCACTTGTTGCATTTTACAGGCAGAAGAACTGGAGCTTTCTCAGGCATCACGACCAACTGGTAAGGTCTTTTTTTGCTTCCCCATTCAAGCAGGTCCAGATCTGTGCCGCTGATACGTCTCTCCCAGTCTATTGCATGCATTTTTCCTCTGGTCTCGATTAAACCATACTACACTTTTAATTGACTACATATGCTAGGCAGCTTGCCTGCTTATTTTCCAAAAAGTTCAAACAGTGACATCTGTTTAAAGCAATATATCCCAGCCCAGTACAGCCACCGAGCTAACTATTATTTGTTTTTTAGCTGAATGCTTTTCATATGAATTTGAAATTCATGTGAAGTTCTTTTCTGAAAGGTACAACAGCAGGGTCCTTACTGAGAGCCAAATGGGCAACCTCCAGCTTATGTGTTTGTAGCCTCAGTCACTACCCTATCATCTTCTTGTGCCCGTTAGTATTAAGGAGCAGTAATGTGTACTCATGCCCCACCCATTCACTATAAAACACTCTTAGGGCCATCCCCGAACAGAGACTCCCCTGCCCAGTTATGTGCCAGTCTTCTCGGACCTCGTCCCCAATACCACCAACCAGACATGTGGTAGCCGCATTGGGACCGACTTGGGACAGGCCTTGATCTGCCTGGACAATTTGGCAGTGCTGAGGAGAAGTCACCGGAAGGCGAAGCTGGACCCAGACATGCAGCCTTGCTAGACTCATGCCTCAAAATGGCAGACCTCATGGAACGATTCCACTGACAGCCTGTGCTGTGATGGATTTCAGGGTATAACAAAGCAGTTTCACTGATCCCAAAGCAGGCTCCTCATGAAACATCTCACACAGAGAGAAACTGGCTAAATGATACAGGGTTTCTAAAATTCTTTCTAAATCTCTGCTTCTAAACTGTTGCCAACATTTGATAGCATATAGGCAATTCATTCTTCATTTTGTACTATATATTTACAGTTTTGACACAAGAACATCATTTCCTTTCACGTTTGGTCAGGACACTTGCTTTAGTGCCAAGTAGCTATGTGAAGTATGCCCCTTTCTAGATTTCTACACACATTGAACAGATGTTCAATAAAAGCTGACTAATAATTGATTCCTGCCTGTTTGATGACCCTTGTTCCTCACCTGGGCCACCCCTCAAACAAAATACACATACCAAACTCACAGTAGATAGTCTTGGCTTTGTTCCACCCACCATAACGTATCAATGAACTGACAATAAATATAATTGAATTGAGGCACTGGTGGAGCTATGGGTTTTGCACAATGACACGCCATCCCGACCAGCCATACAAATGCAGCAAGATGGCCAGCATCAGTAGGCATTTGGATGTGTTCAGGTCACAAGGGAGGATGGCACTTGCCCTCCTTGTACTGTATAGTTACATATCAGGCACACTACAGGTCACGATCACACTGCAGCCCAGAACACCTGACTGGATTGTGTCCAGGCAACCCACCACAGACATGACATGGGGCCTTGGGCCACCTGCTGGAAGAGGAGTTTCCCTCCCCAAAGAAGACGGATTACAGGCAGGGGAGGTCTGAGGCTGGCTGTGCACATTAGGACTTTACTGCAGGTAAGCAAGAGTGATTTTGACATTCGGAGATGGAATTGGCTTCTTCTGGAAGTAGGCAAGATGAGCATGGCTGGGGATGGATGCTCTGCACAGAGAGACAGGTGTGGAAAGCTGTGAATGTTTACACCGAAAGGTCGAACACACAGGAGCCACCCCCTTCCTCAACTGAGGTGAAAACATGGAGGTTCAGAAGATGAAAAAAAACAAGGAGGTGAGTGTGGGAACCTCACAAGTCCAGGAAATGTCCAATTACACATGTTCTCATAGTACAGTGTGAGTTTCATCACATTCCAGGAACAGGTAGCCCACCTTATGTGGGAATTGTTCAAGAACCTATTAACATTAAAATGAGAAACAACTGAAATGATACAAATTTATCTGTATTCAGTGAGACTTGACATGGTTACTCTGTAAGGTTTGAGCTGTCATTCTCAAAACATGGGTATTACTGAGGCAAGGATGTAATTACGGCATCTGCTGCTACGTGACACGCGTGCTAATACTGATACGGATCGCCGCCCACACGCAGGCGGCGTCACACGTGACGCCGAACAAACCACGGGTGCCTCTGGCGGCCAGAAAGCACCGCGGTGATGTGTGCGGAAGCGAAATCAAACCTAGGCTAAAGCGCTCAGACACCGTCGAGTACGTGACAGCCGAAAAGACGTAAAGTGTTCATTTTTTTAAAAGAAATTCTCTACACCGATCAGCTATGAGTGCTAATGGCATGCTACACTTCGCCAACATGAGCACCCTGCTCGTCTGCATGGTGCTGAAATTTCCACAGATTTTCGCACTGATGAAGAGCAAATCCTCAGAGGGCGTCAGCCGACAGAGTTTGATCCTGGAGCTAGTTGGGTAAGGCGCTGTCGGTGTGCCCGTGGAGCCTCAGCTGAGCGTCGCCTTTCATCAGCGCCCAGCCCGGCTTACCTGCTGCTGATGGCGCCAGGCCCGTTTCCGGTTCCGGTTCCGGTTCCTGCAAGTCGAGCCGCTCGGGCTCCTCGTGAATGATGAAATTAAACCAAATTAATGTCACTGTCTTTCAGAGAACTGTTACTGTGCATAGGAAAGAGCAGGGCCACATCGTTTTAAATGCTGCTGTTAAGCTTGTTACTATACTCCGTGTTTAAACTGGGAATTTCACTCTTGGGAATGTATAGGAATCTGCCAGAAACAGTCGACAATTCAGTTTAATAAATCGTCGTTCCTACTTATAGGAACATATTATACATTATATATTGGGCATCCTTTCACAGTTGCCCAGAATGCAAGTGTCTCTACACAACAACAAGAAACAGCATCGGACTCGGTGTTTGGATGGCGGTCAAACTTAAATGCATGACGAACTATGGTCTTAAGACACAACCGAGGCACGTAACATTCGTGTATTTATGTTTTTACAAGCTCCATGCTTACCTAAACCTCTGCGTGGAGGTTGTGGGGCCACCTAACGTTTCATATTCATGTGTGCCCGTTCAGGGACGTGTCCCGATGAGGACAAATTGGCGGCTTATGGTCAGCACGGCTGCACCTGCGCCTGTAGTCCCTGGTAATCCCATCTTTGCACGTGTATGCTCTCAAAACCTGCCTCTGTGGAGTTTGCCCCGGTTTCCTTCTGCAGTTAGGCTAATTAGAGTCCCCGAATTGCTCTTAATATGTGGAGGTGTTTCTAAGCGTGTGTGTATCCTGTGATGCAATGGCAGCTTATCAATGGTGTACCATTGCTTGACATTGGCTCCAGGCCCCCCTGGAAGCTTGTGCCAGATAAGCAGTTGGAAGATGGAGGGATGTTCTAACCAATCGTGACCATCATTTATAACCATCTAGGCTTGCCTGTAGCCGCATGCATGTGTTTGCTTGTGCTGTATCATTGAGATACAGGGAGAGCATGTTTAAGGCATGTCCCCTTTTGTCTGCCTTGACCCCAGCAGGAATATAAGCAGTGAGTACAAGGCACAGTGGGGGAAATGTACCAGAATGCAGTCAAACTCATTGCAATCTACTGAAACCCACAGGAAAGCTCCAGAACACACTGCAGTCCACTCCTTGTTAAATAAAACTCACCCTCCTTCTCTGATCTGTGGCCCTTTGTGTGTTTCAGGTTTATCGTATTCAATACTTACCATGTGTATTACGACTATCCACTGCCCACTTACCTGGAGTACCCCATTCTGATTGCTCAAGGTGAGTCTGTTACCGCGTCAGTCGGTCTCTGCTCCTGTCCTCCACCTGCGTTACCGCATCAGTCGGTCTCTGCTCATGCCCAGGTGGCCGGTTCCCCTTTCAGATGTAATCCTGCTTCTTCTGATCCTGTACTACAGCGGCACCTTGAGACAGAGTGTGACGTACGCCTCCCTGTATCCTCCCAGTCTGATGAGCTCAGAAACAGGCCGGGCCGACTGTCTATGGCACTCAGTCTCCTTGGTTTTACTCCTTGACATAGAGCGCTAGGTTCATAGGAGGCTGGCAGCTGCTGACTGTGCAGAAGTGGATCATCGACTTGGCCATGGTGAGAGTCCAACTCTGCGGCTTTGTCATGAATCACAGTATCAAAACGACATGGGCCAATAGGCCTCACTGCGTCACCCTTGCACCGATGACCACCACCTCTTCGCTAATTTGGACACTCAAGGGCCTTGACGGCTAGTGCCGTGAAATGAAAGCCCCACCTCGCCAGCCCGGTGCTTCTCGGGCTCCCTGGGGACTCCCAGCATTTCTACATGTTGATGTTCTGATCCTCCTCAGAGCACGTGCACCTTCATCAGCGCGGGGAGTAAACTAGCCCAGCTGCAATGTCTGTGGAGCTCCAAGGACTCCGGTCAGGTCAGCGCACTCACCTGGGCCTTGGCCACCTACACCTGCCTGGGTGAGTCCTCCACCCTTCAGGGACCTCACTGACACAGCCTGGCCCTTTCTACACACTAGCAGTTGCGTAGTGCTTTGCGCTTTCTCCAAACCATCAGCAGCCATCACTAATTATTAGGAAACGAGGTGCTTTGTTTTGCTGCCGTACTCAAAGGAATGTTTTTCGTCTGGCTTTTCAGCGAGAATTTATACAACAACTGTGACATCCAGTGACATGCAAGGTGAGTTACTCCTTCCACAGGGAATGTGTGGGTTTGTGGTGTGGTTTCCCACATTCTAGCTGTATGTCAGGCTGCGTTGGATCCCCCCCCCCTTTTCGTTTGAGGACGTAACCATCGTTCCCAGTGGGTTGTCTCATGCTTGCCCCCATCACCCCACAGTTCTGGTCCGATTCATCGTCATGACGATGCTGAACGGCTGGGTGACGGCAACTGTGTTGTACTACAGACGGCGCAGGCCAAAGCAGGACTGACTTACTGCCCTGTTCTCTTGGAGACATCACCCTACCCTTCATTTCTCAGACAGATACTGTACATCAGGCCATTCCATCTACAACCTGCCAGCTGGTGTTGCAGAATTCCTACCTGCTGGTTTTGTGGCATAAATTCTGCATTTTTTTTATACTAACTTTTCATAAAAATGCAACATTGATCCAAATAAGGTTTCCTGTCCAGTCACTGTAGTTAAACACGTCCTTTCTGAAGCAGAATTCCTTCCTGAAACTTCCTTCTTGCCTTGGAATTGTATTCCGGTCAATCTGCAGTCCATTGTCCTGCTCACTGACTGGATTCCTGCTGAACTCCCCCCTCCAGTTCCATGTTTTTGCCGTGTGCAGTTTGGTTGTGAGGAATATCTCTTCCTCCTGGTACTGAGTCAGGGTGAGTCACTGGGCAGAGAAGTGACGATACCAAGATCGAATATAGTTCATACGAAAATAAAAATACATAATCCAGTGACCCAGCACCAACTTAAAAAAAAACAAAAAAAAAACTGATAGGACTCTACAACCAAGGGCTACATTATTTTATTGTCAAATAGGCTAACACAGCAGTATAAAACATGCAGTTTGAACATAGCGCTTTTAAATACAAAGTGGACAGGCAAATATAAATAATACGGAAGATGGCATGTAAAATATATACTGTATATATTCATATAGAGCGTGCCATTTCAGAAGCCTCAACGTGTTGAACACCCTCACAGCACACTGGACATATCTGAGTGGAACTCTATACAAAAATGTCTACAGCATCCTGTAGTAAAACACTTTAGAGTCTGTGAATAGGGTATCTGCAGTGAATATTTTATTTCTTTAGTAAAAACTGACCACAACCTTTTTAAATATTCTTTCTATATTTAAAAGAACGTTCTTGAACATATGAACCACAAGTGGGCGGTATCTGCACGCTACTCACACACGTGTCTCGGCGGGGTGCCGGCCTGTGCTGGAATCATGGGCCATTCGGTCCCGACTTCCCGCAGGGTGCCGCGTATGCAGGAGCTCATGGAAGCTGATTAGCCCCAGATTAACAGGTTCAGTTGCTAGCTCACGTACTTTTTTTTAGGCTTCTGTGTTTTCCAAAGGACTCTGGGTAGCTTTCTGTAAACCGATTTACATTCAGTACTAATGAGCTGCAACCTTTTGCTTTAAAACCCTACTATGTAAAAATAATGCCAATAAAGCAGGATGGTTGTAGCAGAAACTACACTACACACGCGACCCAGCGGGAATGTGGTTTCATGGCTGGACTATCAATATCACTATAGAAGATTGTGTAGATATGAAAACATACATCATCTCACAACACTGCCCCTGTAGGCCGGCTGTCTTCATGAGTACATTCATAGGTTAGGCTACAGCCATGTGATACTGGTGCATAACAGTGGTGCAAAGGTGGTGTCAGACTCATTCTGACAGGCTTAAAAAAAAAAAAAAACAAAAAAAAAAAAACAAAAACCACACCAAGGACGACAAAAGCTCTGCCGCTGACACGGATTAAGGCATTGCATGGGCAAAGTGCGAAGACGTCACGAACGGTAACGATGGGGTTTGGGGAGCTACCAGAAGGTGTATAGGTCGGCGTGGATTCCGGATGCTCCCATTCGGAATGCATGCGGCACCGGCCAGCCTACTCCAAAAAAGCGAGGCTGCTTCCGTGAAAACCATTTTCCTCCTTCTGTCTGTAACATGCTGTCGGGGCTGCAGTCCCATCACTGGCAGCATGCAGCTATAGATGCCGGCTGGCCTGTGTCGTCTTCCTGGTTCTCTCTGGGGGTCTCTGGTAGTGTGTCCCCTCCCCCCTGGGTCATCACTCGTATGTCCTGGACTGTGGAAGCCACTTAGAGCATTTGAAACTGCAGCTTTCCTTAAGAGGCCCCGGGGGGGTGGGGGGTGGGGTTTCCAACTAGCGAGGAGACGGGCCAAAACATTCTTGTGTGACTGCATGTTGCCATGGAGACAAGCAGCCCAGTTAGTCAAACCTGACCCTGCTTGTTGCAGAACTGAAGACTAGTATTCACAAGTGGAAGCCAAGTGTTGCAAACCAGGATAGGAAAGAGGTCTCTAAAAGAATAAAAAAAAAAAAAAAAAAAAAAAATAGTATTTTGTGCTTTCATGTCTGTTGTGGGTAGGCAGAGTCAAAACGTGTATTTTCAGTCTTTTGTATTAGGAAGAAATACCTATCAGCTGGGAGGTTCAAGACATCCACAAGTAAAGGTGGTTAACTAGAGAGAGGACAGAAAAAACAAAAGTTAGTTTCACCTCAGTGATGAACATGTAGCAACACACACATGCGTGTAGCATGTACAACTCACACACACGGCAAGTCCTAGTGCTTGCAATTTACTCAGCATGCTGGGAAATGTACACCACCAGGCCTCTGGTTCGCATGTTTTATTGGAACGTTCCATACTCAGAGGTAGAATAAATAACATATAAAACCGAGTGGTTATCTAGCAAATGCACAAAAACCAAAATCGTGATTTGTCGGTGCCCCCCCCATCTTCTAGGCGGCTGGGTGGAGGGGCAAATATCAATAAAACAAACACTGATGGCATGCGATATCGCCAAACACCATTGGCAGTGACCAAAACAGCAGAGAAAAATAAATAAAATCAGCAAAACCAGGCTTTCAAAGGCAAGCAGCAACAAGCAGTAAATGATCTACGGGGCACCAAGACAACGTTAGCAACATAAACTGACTTTGCGTTGCCAATTAGGGAATCCGGTCTTCTAAGGAGGGACAGCTGTGCCTTAATCTGGAGAATGAACCCATTACACCACTGCAAATTCAGCCTCCCGACATCCTATTGCAACGTCAAGTCAGATGCTAATGAGCTTAATCCCCGGACAGCCAGGCGCAGGGCGCATGCGGGCATCTGCTCTCACGGCAACCAGCCCACCGCACACCCACATATCTCAGCTGGCTCCGCTGGTTACCCGCCCGCCCGCCCCCTCCCTCCCTCTCTCGTGCATGTCTTCAGAAATCAAACACATCGGCCTCGTCAACGTCATCGAGGGCCCAGTCCCAGTCCTGTAGACCACAGGCCAGCACTCTGGAAAGGGAGAAGGGGGGCTAAGAGGTGGCTGCTAGCAAGGGACATGGGTTAGGAAAGAGGGGCATGTGTTCAGATCCCTGGCTGCCAAAATGTGCAGAACGTGCTGCCATGGCCCAGCTGGAGAAGAACAATACGGGGCATGCAGCGTACGGGAGACATGAATGACCCATGGAGGCAAGGTTATGGTTCACACTTTGCTAAATTCCTGCCTGACCATGTTTGAAATTTCATGGCCACAACACCATGCTTAAGCTTGGTTTGATTTCCCTGCCTAAACAACTGTGGTTAGTTGCTCACATGCCACCATGGCAGGGCAAGTGGAACACACAGGTTTTAGTGGTTTCACAGTCACATGACCGTCATGTGCTACTTACATCTACCAGCAATATGAGAATGGACAGGGGTCAAAGGTCAGTGCAGGATGATTTTGAGCATGGGGTCACCACTACAAGGAGTTACCAGCAGAGGGAGCTGTTAGACTACAGGAGGAACCTACGGAGACTATAAATCTGGGCTCAGGTCACAAGTCAGGCCTGGTTCCCTTAAAGTAAGAACCCAGGCCTGTGGAGGGAGGTCAAAGGTTCAAAATAAGCAAAATGTACTGTATGAGAGAGCAGTTAACAATGAGAAGGCATCCATGTCCGAGATCTACCATCAGCTCCAGCTGCCCCCTCCACCCCGTCCTGCGCAGGGCCTCACCTGGGCTTGCCGGGGGGCAGCTGGCGGCTGGGCCTCCGCATGGACTGGCTGGGCTGCACCTTGATGGAGGCACGTGGCGAAGATCGCGCAAAGTGCTCCGGTGCTGGCGGCTTCTTCGGAATCTTCTTCACCAGCCGGCTTACCCACTTCTGCTGCTCCTCCTGTGATGCAGCCAGCAGCAGTAGGTTCTTGGCCGTCGACACGTCGTAGTTCACTGTGGGGGGGGGGTGGGGAATTGGAAGGCATCGCATTAACCGCAAATCACTCAGAGGAACGACTCAGAGGGACCATTAAGTTTGAATACATTGTCCATGCTGGTTTCAGCCAAGTCAGTGAAGAACATTAAAATATTAATGTAAAACGATACAAAAATGGGTCATGATTATATTCCAGGGCTCTTAGCAACTGTAACAAACCCAGAGCAGCCAGATCCCCAACACCACCACCTGATACCTCCCCCACCCTGGTGACATTCAGCGACGGGTTGCCGACGCAGCCAGTGGCACGCTCACTGACCCCTACAGGGAGCGATGACCTCTTCCTTCTTGTCCATGTGGTCCTTGTGGCACTTGATGTGGCAGCGGCGGCACTCGAGCGCGGCAGGTGGCTTGAACATGTTCCACAGCGGTTTGGTGCAGGCCTCGCAGTTGGTAGGGAAGTGGTACAGCGTGGGGATGAACTCGTGGCCCTTGTGGCAGATGTAACTGGACTTCTCCCCAATGGCCTCGACCGGAAATTCCTGCTCCTTCTTGCTCTCACCTTCATTGGCATACAGGATCTGAGGGAGTCGGCACGGGGGGGGATCATATCATACCACACCACCATCCCACAAAGCCTCTGGGCCTTTTACAACACGACCGGGCCGCAAAACAAATAGCTTATTCATCATTACAGATTAGAGTTTGTTTACCAATCCTGGACCCCAAGGACCTCATGGTGCATTCACTCTTTGGTTAACTGCAAATGTCAGTCTGAACTAAGCAATACTGATTGTCAGGGCTCAAAAAACAGATACTGAATCGATAAAGATGCAGTGGATCCAGGGATGCTCATCACTGCAGTGTCCAGGATCACCAGCTGCCCACAGCAAAATGCAGTTCATTGGGAAGAATCCATGGAGGACTAGGAGGCTGGTCTTCTTGTCACCTGGAATATCCTGGGGATCTCTTTGGCGTCGGCCCGGTACACGTCCGTCTGGGTGACAGGCCGCACGTGGAAGAGCTTGCTGCAGAGATGAAGAGAGGGAGCTGAGAGCCAGGTTGGAACCTGGCACCGCATGACCTCCAGGATATGGGGTCAAACAGGAAGGATGGCTTTGAGGTGGTCTGGGACTCACTCAATGTCGAGAACCATGTGGGGGTTGGATTGCTCCTTATCCTGCTCGCTGTTGTAGAACAGAATCTTCTTACTGCTCACCACTACGTACTGCAGGGGGACAAAGAGACGGCGTGGAGCCAGAAGGTTGTGGGCTCAAAACCACAGTCGACAAGCATTTACGAAGGGCTTCCTCACTATAACACGACACTAAGGATAATGGAGTGTGGCTGGAGTTGAGTAATCGTAGAGCAGGTGAGATTTGAACAGGGTGCCTGCATACCTTTTTCTCCCAACCAAATTTCTTGGTGTTGTTTCTCACGGGAAGCGAGAGCCAGCCCTCCAGCCTGGTTTCTGTGGATGATTGGGAAGAGCAGTCAAGCAGACACAAAATTCATTAAACAAAAAAAGTACACAATCACTAATTAGTCAAATCAGACTATTCGAGGCAGCACTGCACCAGACCCAGTCCAGTTAGACAGAAGTGGTTCAACAAACCCAGAGAGGAACCAAGGAAAGCTCTAAAGCTCAGCATGGATCAGTTGGGTTAGCGCCATGCTGCAACTGGACTCCACGCAAGTCACCTTCGCTATCAGGTTCTGACAGGTCATAGGGCTCAGTCTCGAGGTCCAACTCGTCATCCTCAGGCTCAAAGGCACAGGGCCTTGTGTCCACACAGACAGAGTGGGCCGTGTGCTGGTAGGTGAGGGACAAGGACTCTGAGGTGTGGGAGTGTGTCAAACGCACTGAGAGCCAGAGGGTGAAGGACAACAAGAGGACACAGGCAAAGGGAGGTGGAGATGGAAAAGAGGAGAGATAGAAACAGAGACGGTGCCATGAGAAAGCAGAGAAACAGGAAGATGATGCAGGCGGTGAAACCAAAGGAAATGATGAGAGATGTTGGAGGTCCAGGTTTGTCAGGATGGCTACCATTCCTCGGCAAGTCACATGGGTGTTACCTGGGTAGGCATCATCACCGTCGAAGTCCGGCCCACTGCTCATGCTTGCCGAGTCGAGCGAGTGCACGTTGAGCGAGGTGAGCAGATTGCGAAGCTGCTCGATGTCGCTGTCCTTGCTGTCCAGGGCCATCTGCAGCTCGATGCGTACCTGACTCTCCTCGGCGATTTGCTGGCAGGGGGAGGAGGAGGGCAGCTTTACTTCACATGACGGTCTGCCAATTCGAGGCTTCAGACTCTCACACAGTTAACCATTTCTAGCTGTGACCCGAGGTTCCGGTTCAGGACACCGTGTGAGCCACTGACCGCCTGCATGTCGTTGATCTCTCTCTGGTACTTGATGATGGTGCTGTTCAGTTTCTCCTTCTCCGAGCGGAGTTCCAGCTGTAGCCTCCTGTTCTCCTTATCCTTCCTGCGCACGTCCGTGTCGTTTCCGCGGCGACTGCCACCACCTCGCACCTCCTTCCTGTTCATGATCTCCGCCAGCTTGTTGACGGCCTGAAAGGCACACGCCAACCCAGAGAACACGTTGTCTGAAAGGAACCTGCTTCCTCCCTAGCCCAGATTTCATTGCTGTTACCGTGTGGACCAAACAGTTGACCTTTAGTCCGACTGATCAATGAGTTTATAAGACCCCCATTCACAGGCTGGCCTGTGTGTGATCTGTGCAGTGGCCTTTTCCAGGTGGACCAGCTGAGGAACCCCTGGCCACAGCCTTACCTGGGTCTTTAGTGTCCTCTCACACTGGAGCTGCTTCTCAAAGGCTAATTTCATGTGGCTCAGCTGCAGCTCTTCATCCTTGGTCTTCTGGAGCTCTAAGGGCAAAATGTGATCATCGTCATCACCGGGCTCATCCTAGGCACCCGACTTCAGTCCACCTGAACGTGGCTCCACATCGTTCTAATCCAGATTTCCACAGCGCATAGGTGGTCACTCACGCTCCTGCATCTCCTTCAGTTTGTTGTTTAGCTCCTCCTTTTCACTGGCTAGGATGGCTACGTCACCAGTCAAGGTGCGGTTCGCCTCTTCTAACTGCAGGGGGCAGGAGAGAATCACAGGTACACTGTCAGGCCACAGTCTAGCTCCTGAACGCAAATCTTCAATACTCTCAGATTATATCATATATATAACTGACTTTCTAACTGAAGAAAGTTATTGCATCTTAAAGCAATACCAATGCTGATGACACATAAGAAGCCATCATCAGAGAGATCTCACTCCTGACCAAAACGCCAAAAACGGACCCATTCCGTCGTTACCACCCAGAACACAGCCGAGCGCGGCCTCGCTGCCCACCGCCAAGCTCACCGAGCCGATGGTAGTGTCCTTCTCGCCCAGCTCCTGTTTGTGCCGGGCCATCATCTCCTTGATCTCTAGCTCCTTCATGATCTTCTCTTTCTCCAGGTCTGAGTACTGCTCCTCAGCGATGGACCGGGCCAGCTGCTCCGAGTCCGCCTTGGTCAGGGTGATCTCCAGCTGGGCAGCCAGCGAGTCCCTAGGGGCAGGGCCAGCAACACCAACATCAGACCAATGGGAGGAAACGAGGTCAATGACTGCCGGTGTGTCAACTAATGTTACAGACAGGCAAGCATAACTAATGAGGATGTGCTTGACAGGCTGGTGGGCGGGGCCAGAATCAGCGACCCCTGCATGGCCCGTCGTCCGGGAAATGGCTCCTCACCTCTCCTCCTGCAGCTCCTGCAGATGTTGCTGTATATCTTTGTAGAGCTTATTCTTCTCCTCACACTCCTCCTTCAGCTCGCGCACCTGTGTCTTGTACAGCGTCTGGGGGGCACAGGTAACCATGGTTACAGCCCCACGGTGGCCAGTGCCATGCGTACGCGTTAAACGGAGCCAGCAGGGTGAACTCACTGAGAAGTACTGCTCAGCCTCCAGCTGGTCCTGCAGTTCCTTCATCTGCCCATCGGCATCCTGCCTCTCCCTGGGGAAAACGTACGCACACACGTGAACACGGCGAACGCACAAGCACGGGATCGCTCTCGGCCCCACCCCTGGCCCCGCCCACCTGCGCAGCTCCTGGTTCTGCTTCTCCAGGCTGCTCTTGATCTCCAGCAGATGGTTCACCTCCTGCTTCAGCTGCTTCTCCGACATGCGCAGGGCGTTGGCCTGCTGGTTCTGGGCCTTCAGGTCGTTCTGCATCAGGCTGCGTTTCTGTGTCTCCTGCTCGATCTTCAGCGTCAGGTTCTTTACCTGAGGGAGACGGAGGGCCGTGACCGCAGGGTGTCCGTCACGCGTGCGCGCACACACACACACACACACACACACACACACACGTGCTCACCTCCTCGGTCAGCTTCTCCTTCTGCAGCCGCAGCTCGTCCAGCTTCTGCTGCACCTGTTTGTAGTCACAGTCCAGCATGGAGCATCGCTTCTCCAGCTCCAGGAGGTTATTTTCCACGCACAGCTTGGAGGCATGCTCTTCCTGCAGCTTCTGCTCCATCTCTGCAAGGCAGTTTGTGGCCATCAGGACCGGCACCGTCTCATGCAGACCGCGAGGTCTGGCCGCGGAGCTCTCTTTCACATCCCGAAATCCATCGTGACTCGTGCAAGTGTCTCTCTCTCATCCCGGCACCTCCCCACCTCACCCTTCATGGCCTCTGACTTGGCCTCCTCGATGGACTCGTAGATCTTGTTCTTGTCGGCGAGTCGTGCCCTGGTGGCTTTGTGGGCCACCTCCTCCTGTTCCAGACCCTGCTGCAGAAGCTTCAGCTTGTACGTCATGTCGATTTCCTGGTTGCTCTTCTCCTATTGGGCCAGACGGGGGGCCGGAGAGGTCAAAGAGGTCGCCGAGGGGTACTTCCTCAAATGCTCCTTAAAAAGAGACGCTCCAGATGTTGACGACGGTCCCGGGGGACGCGTTCCTCACCTTTTCCAGGTCGCTCAGCTTCTCCTGCAGCTGCCTCTTCTCCATCTCGGCCTTGGCCAGAGAGTTCTTCACCTGACGGACCTCGTCCTCCAGCCCAGAGATACGTCCTGCAGGGAGAAGGGGACCAACGTGTCATTAAGAACTGTGGGAAAATCGGCCAAAGCAGGTCCGATCTGAAAGGGAGCATGAAATAGAGGACATCAAGTCAAACAGTAGAAAGACAGGCTAAGCACATGGGTGGAGTGAATGTTCAAAACGCTTCTGGTACTACAGATAAAACTCATCGGAGAGGGAATAATGCTGCTGTTGTACAACAGAAGGCTGAAGTCAGCCTTGGTGGCTCTGACAGCACACGAGACGCTCATCTTGCTGGAATCTCTTTGCCAAACCAGTGAGACCAAAGACATAATCCTCTCCTCCATTACTCTGTCCCACTAATACACCCCTCCTCAGTGTGTTTGGAACATTCCTTGATGACACAGAAAGTCCCATTCTCATGCGGAGGGTCCCGGTATGGAATGTTCCCTTCTGTACACAATCCCAGGACATTCTGCTCTCAGATCAGATCTTCAGACAGAATCAGCCTCAGCTTAAATTCACCAATGAGCTCGGCACAGACACGGGACTTTCTTGATGCATTTTAGTCCTATTCATTAAAAACAATATTCAGCTCTCATCAGATGACCTGTGCTGGATTGTTAGATATTCAGACGACTACAAACCTAATTAATAGTTGGCAGAGAGGACTATGGGAGTCTGGACAGGGGGGCTGCTCCAGAGCTCTCTCAGTAAGTGGCTGTTCCTAACTAGCTGACCCCCCCACCCCCCGCCCAAAGCAGATCGGGCCAGCGCACCCTGCAGGTCAGAGATGGTCTCCGAGCCCTGGCTGCGGTCCCTCTTCTCGGATTCCAGGGCGGACTGCAGGCTGATGAAGTCCTTCTCCAGCTTCAGCTTGCTGTTCTCCAGCATGCAGCACTTGTCCTGCAGCTCGCGTCCATTGGACTCCAACTGCTGGATCTGCTTGCTCATCTCCGTCTGCGTCCTCCTCAGCCGGGCGGTCGTGTCTGTCTCAGTCCGCAGAAGCGCATTGGCCTCGTCCAGCTGTGTGCGCGCGCGACGAGAGGAGAAGACGTCTTAGACGTGGAAGGCCGCGTGGTCATTTGGAATATTTATACCTGGCCGTCGTCTGAACCCATTTTTTCCCCCGTGAGAAATTATTACAATTAAATACCCAACGCTTAAGTGCCTTCTAGTTCCTTTACTTCATGTCCAAAGGTAAAATAAAAAGGGCCTGCCCTCCCGGGCCGACGCACACTGACCTGCCTCTGCAGCTGGATGATCTTCTCACTGGAGATGTGGGAGTTCTGATTGCGCTTCTTCATTTCGTCCAGCTGCTCCCTCAGACTGTTCACTGCAAGGCAGGAAAAACGTTGCAGCTCCACAGCTGCTACACGGGTACCTGGTGCCGCGGCGGGAGCAGCTCACCCTCGCTCTCCAGCGAGCGCTTCTTCTCGGACTCGCTCTCCGCCCTCCTCTGGCTTTCCGCGTTTTTGTGCTGCAGAAGCGCGTTCTCTCGCTCCAGCTGCCTCAGGGTCGTCTCCACGCTCTTCCTGCTGCTCATCTGGGGATACGAACGAAGGTCAACACCTTTGCTCGTGTTGACACACGCTCACACACGCTCACACACGCTCTTGCCGGCTCACCTCCTCCTCCAGCTCCTTAGAGATCTTCTCAAGGCGACCAGTGGCAGTTCTGGAAACATGAAACCAGCAGACAGACGGTGAGGCACGACGGGGCCCGGCCTGCGGGTGGTCAGGGCACGGTGAGGCTGCCCCAGTCACTCCTATACCTGCACTTGTGCTCCATCTCATCCTTGGCTTGCATCTCGTTGTTGAGCTGTTCCTCCAGCAGGTGAATGTTCTTCTGGAGCTGAGCAGACTGGAATGGGGCATGAAAAGGTTAACCACATGACACACGGCGTATGCCAAGGGAGACCACAACCACCTGCTAGCTCTGTCAAAATCTACAGAGAACATGCATAACACAGCAGAAGATCCTAGAACATTCCAGAACATGTGCTGGGCCGTGGCGGCTTCTGACTGGACACCCTCCCAGTGTGTCTGACGGACAAGGAAGTACTCACGGCTGAGCTGTCCTGCAACAGAGAGGATGACTCAGTTAGTTCAACCATCAGACGAGGAGGCTGCTGAAGATGATCAGACTGGTGGATTATCTGTTCTCAGCACACAGCCAGCGTGTTAAGGGTGCGTTTAACACATTCCTCTATTAGCCATCAGAGCCCAGAGGACACAGTGAGGAGCCCACCCTCATGGTCCTAAGCACCCACCTCCCCCTTCATGGACGTTTTTTGCTCATTCTTCAGAGAGGCAGAATTCGCATCGCTCAGCAACCTGCGTTTGAAACGGGACACAGTAAGATCTCCAGCTCCAGTGGAGGGGGAGGGCATGGATGGACTGGGGCATCTTACTGGTCCTCCTTGAAGTAGGTGAAACCCACGAAAGGCAGCTGGTTCCCCACGAAGGCCTTGGGTGTGGGGAATGTCTCCACGTCACCCTTATCATCCTCGATCTCATCAAAGTTACTGGTGTCGACGTCACTGGACAGCTCCGGTACAACGGGAGCCACCACTGTGAGGAGAGAGGGTGTCATACGATGAGCTGCGTCCCATCCTGTGTGTCTGTGTGTAAATACACGCATGAGCCCGATCACAGGAAAGGCAGCCACTGTCAGGCACGTTCCATGTTCAGGATGTGTTTCCACGGCCACAGCTTTAGGTAGAATCTCATTCGAATAGAGGAACTCCGAACTCTCAAAGTAACTCAGGCTTGAACCACATGTCCTGATGGAGCCATGTTATCTTAACCCAAGGGCTCCATTTTGTTACTAGTGTCTGAAACGTAACACATTCATCTGACAATTACACTGCAATTGTAATTACACTGCAAGAGTTAGGCAGACTCAAGTACTTTTCAACTGAGATTTGAACCAGCAACCCTCAGCTTATAAACCAATGTCCTTAACCACTATGCCACCTTGTGCCCTAACTAGTGAAATGACTCCAATAGTGGCATCAGTACAATTACAACAATTTGGCAGATGCCTTCATCCAAACCGACACAAAAGTGAGTCACATAATCCATCTCACAGCTGTCCAAATGCCCATGTGGTTACACACGCGGCTAGGCTGAGCTCCCAATGGCAAAAAGAAAAACACATCACCCTGGGACCGTGGGTCACGAATATCTGAGCTCTGGACCGCAGCACTCACTGTCACGGATGGTGTCAAAGGTCCACTGGTCATTCTGGAAGAATGGGTGCCGCTTGATCTCCTCCACACCACTGCGCCCCAGACGTACCTCCCTGTGCACAGATCGGCCAATCAGACACCGGCTGTCACCTGAGCCCGCCCCCATCGACGACACCATTCGTAGGTAGAACGGGGGGACAGTCGAGTCGTTCACCTGTCTGTTAAGAAGGCACAGATGAGATCTTTGGCATCCTCCGATATCTCCACATCATCCGGGAAGTTGAGAGAGTTCTTGTGGTCCATGATTTTGCTGTAGGTTCCCACGAGTGAATCAGCATAAAACGGAGTATCACCTACAAAGAGAGAGATGGGTTGGGGGGTTAATCTATTACTGACACGGGGTTCAGATCTCTCAGGAAGGCTGGGGGGTTCACTCACCGACCAACATCTCGAAGATGAAGACCCCCACGGACCACCAGTCACACTCCCGTCCGTAATAGCCATCGCCCCCCTGGGACTTGAGCACCTCGGGAGAGATGTAGTCCGGTGTCCCGACGGCGGTGTCACAGTGCACCATGCCAGTCTGTAGATACACGGGAGGACAGAGCCCACAGGAAACTGAAGCTTCCTTCTCGAACCTGCAGCAAGCTGACCCCACCCACAAAACCTCAATACGCCATCCCAGCTTGTTTAAAAATGCACAAGTTAAAATCAGCTCCAGCCGGACCCCACTGGGCAGGAATGTCACACCCTTCCAGGACCACAGGGGGCGCCTCTATTACTCCATTAGCAGCCTATCATGGATGACGTTTGCTTTTACCTAATCTTAGGCGGTGTTTATGTTATACGCCAGGCTAAATCAGGTCGTCTCCCCAGTCATCCAGGTCCAGCTTGGCTCAGCAAAAGGTAAACTGGTGAATTCACACACGGAAGCCATCATCTATTTCCCACAGCGAGTCAGAAGTGAGACATGTATAGTCTGACACAGGCCAGTCAGCTGTCATGTGTTAACAGGGCTAATTAGCTTCGGGACAGATCGATAGACACGTGTCTCGTGAACTGGCTGCTCTTTCACTGCATTTCTGTTGCAACCAGGCCCTCAAATCCGGACCCCAAGCCGTGACTCTAACAAACAAGGTGTGAATTATGCTAATCACACTACGGCTGAGAGCCAGGAACAGCCCCTGCTTGGGGTGGGGGTTTAGGCCACATTCTCTCCACTAGATGGGGGTGCTGAGCAAAGCGCCATCCTACAAGCCCCCGCACCACCTGCTGCCAGGGGGTTATGAAGTAAACTCCCCACCTATATATTACACTGTCCTCGCTTTCCTCCAAAGTCACCCTTGGATGCAGGGTGACGGGAGAGCGGATCAGAGAGCCAGAGCGGTTTGCCATTTCTCCAGGTGCTCACCGAGTCCATCTTCATGCAGGTGCCGAAGTCGGCCAGCTTCAGGTGTCCCAGGTGGTCCAGGAGCATGTTGTCGGGCTTGACGTCACGGTGGATGAAGCCCATGGAGTGAATGGCATCCAGAGCCAGCACCACCTCCGCCGTGTAGAAGCGAGCCCACTTCTCAGGAACGTCGTAGGTACTGGTCAGGTTGACCAGGTCACCCCCCGGCATGTACTCCATCACCATGTACAGGTAGCGCTCATCCTGGAAGGCGCAGCAGAGCTGCGAGAGGAAGCCTCTTAGACCCAGGAACCAACAGAGCAGAGCATTAAGGCCTTACATGAGGCAAAAGAGCCGCCTCACCTGGACGACCCAGGGACTGTCAGCAAAGGCCATGATGTCCCGCTCCTCCCAGAAGAAGGCGGAGTCCGACCGTTTGATCATCTCAAACTTGCTAAGCACTTTCATGGCGTAGACCTTCTGGGACACCTTGTGTCGCACCTGCCGGGTACCGCGAAAACAGCACGGATCACACACGCGTGTGCCCCCACACTAACATATACGCAGAGCACCAAGAACACACGGCAGTGAACACACGCGTACGCACAGGGCTGCGATTACTGACACACAGAGCAGACCTCTCTCGCACACTCTTCTGAATCCATGTGTCTGTAGTGGTACCAGCTCATTAACAGTTTCTGCACGCAGTGGCTCTCTTCGCAGCAGTAACACCTCCATGGTAGCCCACCTTAAGCCGACCCTCAGACCAACACGCATCGCGGGAACAGAAGACGGTCCTCTTAAAGCCATCTCATCTCTCAGGGTGCCTGAGTGTCCCTCACCCCCCCACCGGGATTTCTTACCAGCTGAACCTCACCAAATGCCCCCCTGCCAATGACTTTCACTTTGTCAAAGTCTTCCGACTTCATCTGCAGGTCCCGCACATTGCCCATCAGCTTCTCATCTGTGGGAGTCACGACAACACCACGTCATGCCAGGTCGACCGTCTGTCTGCACCGAGGGACTCAGGCCCGCCCAGCTGGACCCACAGAGACCCCTGTGTTAACGTAGCCACGGCCCCGATGGCATCCTTAACGTTAAAGGGCAGCCATGTCACCAATGCGGTGACGGCAAACTAAAACCAGAGGGGAGACTCTGAGTCCTGGTGGCACTGCCGATTCAGAAGCACTTACATCTCTGCAGGAACGTTTCTATGTTTTTGTTTTTCCGGAGTGCAGGGAAGTCCAGGTCCAGAACCAAGGCATTCATGGAATCCTGCAGGGAAAAAGAAAGATAAGCAGAGATGGGAGGGGAGAGAGCCCAGAAAGGCAGGCACAGCACAGGCCCACGTCACACATAGGCGTGGATGTCCGCACATAGCTAAAGAAGACTGACTGAACCTGAACCGCAAGACAGGCTCAGGACCAAACCAGTGGGCCATGTGTCCCTTTTGCAGTGGCCAAAGTCATTCCAGGATTACAGATGTTTACAGATGTTTAGGTCTACAGTAGAACTGAAGTCACATCAGCTACAGCGACCAACACTCTGTGTGCGCGTGTGATTTGAAAGTCAACAAGTTGACAGATCACCCCACCCCTAATTACCCTTCATCACGGCTGGTAACTGCATTACGTTTATGACAAGGCAGATCACGACTTGAAGACCATTCTAACATGGAGGAAAGCGAGGAGACAGCAGTATCTTCAGCCTGTCTTATCATTCCCACACGGGGCCAGCCTGCTGCCGTTAAGATGATTGGTCGTGCATGGTCTCCTAGGAGATATTACCCACAATCCCCCGCACCTGTTTGAAAGCGACGCCCGCCCACGCAGCCACACTCACAAAGGCCAGACACTCCTTCTGTGCTGAGTCCCTGCGGCCACAGAGTCTCCGTGCTCTGAAACTGCTATTTAAGGGGACGCCATGGGTTCAGGCACAGAGGAAATGACGCTCCATGTCCAGAACTCCCAAAACTCACTTTCTATCAGGCCGCTCTAAGCAGTTTGCAAGTCATTTCCTCTGTTGCCACTGCTGTGGGCCAAGCCTCAGTGCATGCTGGGAAATGTCTCTCTCCTCCCCCCAAGAAGCATGATGAATCTGGGGACGACCACCCCTCCGATCCCCCGCCCCCAAACATGCTACATCCCGATCACTGCGGGAACAGCGAGGCAGGACACAAAAACATCAGCCCCCAGCACAGAGAAAACAACAGGAAACTGTGTGTATCTGCACATCCATTCCAGGGATGTTTGTGGTTAACAGCAGGCCAGATGGGGGAGGGGCTTCCCCTGCTGGGCGGTTGGCTTGTGTGTCTATCACCGGGCAGACAGACGCTGGGAGGGGGGCACAGGGATGCAAAAAACAAAAGGACACACACACGGCAACAAATGCCGACCAGACAAAAGTGCCGACTGGCAGACATGCTGCATGACCATGCATCCACACAGCTGAGGGCCGTGAAGCGGAAACACAGAATGAAACACGCCTTTACCCAAGTACTCGGCAGCGGGGCCCGTGGGACGTCAGCCAGCTGGTACTCTGCTTTACCCAAGTACTCGGCAGCGGGGCCCGTGGGACGTCAGCCAGCTGGTACTCTGCTTTACCCAAGTACTCAGCAGCGGGGCCCGGAATGTCAGCCGGCTGGTACTCTGCTTTACCCAAGTACTCAGCAGCGGGGCCCGGAATGTCAGCCAGCTGGTACTCTGCTTTACCCAAGTACTCAACTGTGTTTCACCTTAGCAAAGGGGAATAAAAGTGATAACCTATTGATTTATTGCAGTAAATTACAGTCACGATTTGCACATTTACATCTTGGATGTTGACCAGAATAAACACGGCGTGTCGGTTCTCAGAAGCTCCCTGAGCAACGCCTGTCCAGGGTTACTGACGCTGAGCCGATCTGTTCCCAGTCACGTGGCTCTCCAAACATTCTGCTTTTCTTGGAACTCCTGACACTATAAAAATAGCCAAGACAATACATACCAGCCGGCCCAAAATTCAGCAGGGGCGGCCTCGGAGCCACCCGGACTGGGCCGCAAAGAGGGACGGGTCAGACCCAGACTCCTGACCGAACGATCGGAACAGATGAAATGGGAGGGCCGTCCCGAAATCCCAGTCGTAATCACCCGTCAGCTCCAGTCCTCCCGAAATCACAGGCATGGGGTCAAACTACAAGACATTTGTTGCCCCATTTGTTTTTGAATGAGCTTCCAAATAACCCCCCCCCCCCAGGTTACTGCAAAACCAGAGGCATGGCATCATGGGATATGTACATGTGCGTCACCCCACACACACACACACAAACGTGTGCGCTCCTCAGCTGTGTCACAAGAAAGACAGGCAAGTGATGACATGTACACATCACACCTGTACAGTAAAAGGCAGAGCGGGACAGACCACAGACCACGAAGTGACAGCCCTCTGTGGTCACGTCATGTGTCTGTGAGAGTGTCATGTGGTCACACTGCACGGTACTGTCAGATAAATGAGGTTTCGATTCCGGGGGGTGGGGGGGGGCAGGTTCCTGCTGGGTTACGGCCAGGACTTACCACACACACACACACACAGGGGACACCGAAGCAGCAGCTGTCTACAGGAAGCTGGGCTTTGCTGAAGCCAGAGCGGCAGGATGGCCGCCCTCACAGGGCTCTGCTGGGTGACACCAGCGAAGCCAAACACTCTCACAACCCCCCCAGCAGACCAGCAAGTGTATAAATATACCCTGAGTCAGTCCTCAAACACGCACACACCTTCTGCAGAATGGAAGCACGTCTCTCGCCCGCTGTCACACAGACACTCACACCTATAGGCAGAATCAGTATCCAGCTTCACCGGTCCAGGGAAAGGACGGGTCACAGCAGGGCCACTGGCCCCACGCAAGGAGGGCAGGACAGCCAGAAGAGGGGACACTGCACTGAAAGAGAGTGGGACCAGCGTAATGGGGTAACCTCCTCCCCCAGGAATGAACTCACTCTGAAGAGGGAGGGGGTGACAGACAGCTGTAACTGCATCAGAGAAACTCAAGAGTGTAG
>JAACJT020000021.1:16540615-16550895 GCA_009936485.2 Gymnarchus niloticus | reverse complement strand
GCATGAGAGAGAGAGAGAGAGAGCAAGGGAAGACAGCATGAGAGAGAAAGGGTATTTGACAGCCAGAGCAAGGGAAGATGGCATGAGACAGATTGGTAGTTCATATCCGCATGTCTGAACATGCGTGTCTGCAAGATTAAAGTAGATTAAACATCACCCAAGGGTCCAACAGAAGGTCCCTGAAAACAACAGCCTCCAGGCAGAGAGCCACCTGCAGCCCCAGACAGGCTGCTCTCACAGCGATCGGGGACAGGTCAGTCCGACCACAGGCATCGGCTCCAGCAAAACCTCACTCTCATACTTGGATGGCACTTGCAGAGCGGGAAATAAACTCAGCACACGATTCCTCCCATCTGTGACATGCGTCATCATCACCATCATCACCAACAGGTTTAAAAAAAATAAACACCAGCAACAAAACCAGACTCAGAACGCAATCGCAGCCTAAGCTCTGGTGAGGTTAACAAGCTTAACGAGTCTCTAATTGCCGCTTAATGCGGCTCAGTCTCCTGTTAGCCGTGGTTGATCTCTAAACCCCTCCAGGGCACGTCTGGTGGAATTAGGACCTGGAGGGGGGATTTCCAAGGGAGACCCCTCCCCAGGGTGTCTCTGGAGGGAGCCAAAGCAGACCGTGTCATTCCCGCAGTCATCAGCAATCCCGAAACAAGCTGCTATGAGCCATCTCGGCCTGCGTCTGCACCACGCTCTCCATGCTGCTGGTAATGTTCCCCTAGACCACTTCAGGACGAGCCCTGTCAGACGCTCATGCTTCTCCAGGGTGGTCCCCCTGTCAGACCCCGACAAACGGTGTCTCCCTGGGGCGTCCAAGCCCACACAAGCTCAGACGCTCTCAAAGATAAGCAGTTTGTTTGTGGAGGGGTGGAGTCTGTTTGGGACAGGATCGTCCTCAAATCCAGGATATGATTTCAATTTCCTGTGGTGGTGGGAGGGGGAGGGGGAGGGGGGTTCTGAGGCACAATGCCTTGGAGCAGCACTGGCCAGCTGAGCCGGGCAACTTAGCTCTCGTCCAGAGGATGACACAGATGTGCCCTTCAGGCTCTCAAGCAGACACGAGGCAAGACCCCCGTCAACACGAAATGATAATCTCCTTAACGGCTGCATACGGGGGGGGGGGGGGCCCTGCAATTAAAGACAAACCTCAGAAATATCAGGCTCCCCTGGTGCTCCTTCAACAGCCTGAACCCACACAGCTGATTCGGGGTGGGAACAGCGCCAGACACTAATGGAGAAGTCATAGCAGGGCTAGCCCAGAATTAAAAGGTGTCATGAATAATTATGTCGGGGGACAGTAGTGGCGAGTCCCCCAACCACAAATCCCAGCATGCAGCAGTGCAGTGAGACCGCAGGTCGGCTCCTGAATGGACATCGGCAATTCAAACCTCATCAGACGCAAGTGGAAAAAACAGGCAAAGGTGGAGAAGTCAACGTCCCAACCCCCGTACAGGTGGGGAGATACGGTGCTGCCTGGCATTAGAACCCGGGAAACCTCAAGCATCACCCCCAGCAGCTTGTAGAGGGTGACCAGCAGGTGAACAGACTTCCTCACTAGGGGGTCTCCTGCAGGACCGGTCAGCACATCCTCCGACCGCAGTGTGGCGACGACATGCCAGGCAAGAACATTGTTCATTTCAGGACCCCCCACCACCACCACAAAAGCTTTGTCGTGCTGGAAACAGAAGGAACAAAAGCTGCAGCACCAAGTTTGTGGGGGGAGCCCAAAGGGAACGAAGCAAACAGCGGCCATGCAGGGCGGCACACTTCTATAACCACGCAGCGGCACTCAGCGCTGAGCTCAAAGTGGACCAGTCACAGGCCAGTACCAGCCAAGCCCACTTTTGGATAGGGTGGGAATGTGACTCAAAGTGAGGCTCAGCCCCCTTCGATCTGTGCATGTACGCGTGTGTGTCTGAGGGTAACGTCACATCGCCGGTTCGGGGGAAATGAGTCAGGACCCTGAGCCACCGGGCCTGGACCCCCAAGCCATCCCACCTTCACCCGTGCAGACCCTACAGCGGGACGGCCGCATTCTGACCGTGTCTTCGCTGCCACCTTAAACGACGAGGCTTTATAAGAAGAGGTGGGGAGGGAATTACTGATGGAAGGTGAAGGTGGGGGGGGGGGGGATGTTATAGCAAACATCAGACACCACCATCCAGCAGCCCAGGGTCCGCCGTGCTGCCCCCTACAGCCTTCCCGGATAATCCCGACCCCCCCCCCTCAGAGGGACGGGAACCAAATGCGGCGTCGGCGGTCGGCTGGTCCTGGGTGGGTGGGTGGGGGGTCGCAGTAAACCATCAGCACCTTCAATCCACCAGCAGAGCCTGGCGTCCAGGCTGAAGTCCGCATTCCTGAGCCATGACAGCACGGCAGGGTCCCCGGCTGGGGGGGGGCCTTCATGCCAGCAGGATCCGCCTTTGGCTTTTCACACGGAGCTCCGGCAGCCTATGAAATATTAAGCGAGCCGAGCAACTCACCAGCAAACTTTCCAGGTTGATGGCCGACCTGGGATCCTCGATCATGGCCTCCAGCTTCTTCGCCCGCTTCTCATGCCGCCTCTCGGCCCCCGACGGCATCTCGGCGGCTGTGTGGCCGGAGCGGCAGCCCTCACCGGCCTCACCGGCCTCAAGCCCCGCTGTGTTCCGAGCCTCCTGGAGCCGCTCGGCGCCCGCAAAAGCCCGCAAAACGAAGGCGAGGCGCCCTAAAGGCGGGACCCCCGGCTCCGGGGACCTCCGGCCGCAGGCTCCATCGTCGAGCCCCGCTATTAAACTTGTTGTCCGGACGGCCCCAGACCAGGGCGGATTCTCGACCCCCTCCTCCTCCTTCTTCTCTTCTTCTTCTTCCTCCTCTTCCTCTTCCTCTTCCTCTCGACCAGCCGGGCGCTCTTTGCCCGTCACGCGCACGGCGGCGTCCCTCTCGCGCTCTAATTCGCGCTGTTGTGTTTTTTTTTTTTTTTTTTTTCTGGTTCTTTCGCGCTCCGAGCGCCCGGCAGCTCAGCGCCTCCTCCCGCCCTCCACGCTCCTCTCCCGCCCCGCCCTCTTCCCCGGACTCCGCCCACCTCTACCCACAATCCTCCTCTCCGTCGTGCCCGGGTTCGTCAGTCCGTCAGTCCGTCAGTCCTCGCGCGCCGCCTCGTGCAGCTGTGGGGCGACGCGCGCGCCGAAGCTGCGTGCATTTCTCTGTGTTATTTGTTATTTTTATTTGTTATTTTTTTATTTCTTGCAGCGTGCCGGTCTGTGAGCGGTGGTGTCAGGAATACGCTAGCCGTCATTCCTAGATGTGCTGAGGTTCCTCACGGCAGCTGAAAACGGTGTAAAAGAACGAGGCGCCGCTCACGGAGCGGAGCCTGCTGTTGTTGAGTCATAGGCGGCTACGTAGGCGACTTGTGGAAGTGTTTAAATTAAGACGACGTAAATAACACCTTTCACCTGACAGGGAGCCTTGATGCCGTCGTGGTCCGGGCTTCCAGGTCAGCCTGTGATGGCCGTAGGCATCTTTAACACTCTTATCTCACCCCATCTTCACATGCACAGATGGAGTTTCCCGTTGCTGGACTTTTATTGGGAACCTGAAGATGACTTCTGTCCGTCTGCCTGCCTGTCTGCCTGCCTGTCTGCCTGCCTGTCTGTCTGCCTGTCTGTCTGCCTGCCTGTCTGTCTGCCTGCCTGTCTGTCTGTCTGCCTGTCTGTCTGTCTGCCTGCCTGTCTGTCTGCCTGCCTGTCTGTCTGCCTGTCCGCCCGCCCGCCTGCCTGTCCGTCTGTCTGCCTGTCCGTCTGTCTGCCTGCCTGCCTGTCCGCCTGCCTGTCCGTCTGCCTGCCTGCCTGCCTGTCCGTCCGTCCGCCTGCCTGCCTGCCTGCCTGTCTGCCTGCCTGCCTGCCTGTCCGTCTGTCTGCCTGTCTGCCTGCCTGCCTGCCTGCCTTCTAATCCCATCTAATCTACATAACGGAATCTGACAATCTGTAGGTTTACACACATGAAGTTAGTCCAGGCCTGTCCTGTGTTCTCCTGTGCCACTTAAAGTCTGTGTAGAGTATTCTTATTTTTCTAGAATCTCTCTTTTCTTTCCGTTCCAACACCGGGAAAGATGCTCCAGGAGCCTCACTCCCCGTGTTTATTTCACTGACCAGCTACTATGATGTCAGAGAACCAGTCAGAAACCAGTTTCCTTGTTTTGTTACTCGCTTGCCTGCAAAGCCACCATATGAAGTGAAACATCTCTTTAACGCATCGCTCTTATTATAATAATTACATATAGTCACGCACTAACTGAAGCCACATGTCGCACAGAGAAAACTCCCAGTGAGGAAAGCATCCGAGCTATGAATCAAATTTCGATTTTTTTCTCTTCTAGGTTCTCCTAATAAGGTCACTTCTTCAAATCCCAGTGACAGGTTGTTCTAATGCTACTATTGTCAATTAAATAAACAGATCAATAGAGAATATCGCTAAGCTTGTTTCAGGCTTTTAATAAGCAGTGCAGCTTTCGGGGTTTACGTCGCTCTGAGATTTCGTACTGGTTCTTAACAGGGTCTCTAATGGAAACCAGTAAGCAAATCCACAGATTCCTTCACATGCACAAACAGTCCGCTTCTGACAGCAGGCGTCCGCTATAAGCTAGATTAGACAAACTTTCCGCTTAGATTTTTCCCCATCGGCAGCCATTTGTCCCATCATCACATTTTTGAACTTCCTGCTGCCGAGAATTTATTGTAATTAAATAGAAATTCATCCTGTGACCTTTTATGAAGTTTGATTTGTTTACTGCGCGCCATCTGCTGGCCAGATAATCACACTGCATTCCAGTGCCGTGATCCACAGTGAAAACCGCTGCGTCCATCGCATCCCATAAAGTAGCCTATAGGCTTCTTTATATAACGAAGACCAGTGCACTCGGATTACACCGCTATTGATTTATAAAACTGGCTACTCGTGAGATTTTCCTGGCGTTCCCGTTACAGAAAATGAACGGAATTTAAGCCCGGTTTCTGCAAAGGTCGCCCTCTGCTGGAAATGAACGGACACGAACGCGCTGCGTCTGAAAGGCAAAGGCCAACAGGTTGAGGTGTGGAATCGAATGCGGTTAATAAATATCCGGAAGGCTTCTGAAGGACCGTGGCTGGACCGCTGCACTGGGAGGCTGCCCTGATCGCACCGGTTTTGTCGCGGAAACTGCTGCCATAGGCATTTTCCAGGCAGGCCTACTAATGATTTATGGGGCCTTTGGGAGGATGATGTTATACTGATGGGAGCTCCTCAGTGTTACTTAAGCCATCCATGCGGTGTCAGCTGATGATCTGCTGCCCTTAAAAACACCCCGATCGCTTACCGTCCTTTCAGATAAAAAAGGAAAACAGCAAAGCCCGGCACACACTCAGTGGGCTCTAAACAATACTCCGTGGAGTGACCTCGGGTAGTCTGGCAGAGTTTTTGTAATGTTAACTTTTGCGAGTTATTCTCCCAGATTACCTGAGTTCACCCTAATAGTTCAACATTTTGGTTAACAGTACAGTATTTCGGTCAGTCATTAGCATTTTGTGTAGTTTACTGTAACGCATTTAAACAATGAATGCAAAATTTTCCAGCACACTAGACGTTCTAATGACCTGTTACAATGCCTGAACATATTTGTAACATTGTCCTAATGTTCAGGTTCAGAAAGACATCATATATGAAATACGGTCGTGTTTGCATCAGTCGTTGCTAAAACTCTATATGATTAAACGGTCATTGAATGTGATGTAACGCAGCAAGTTAAGTGCATTAATGGCAGTCTTTTTGAATAATCCCCCTGCCTCTCTCTTTAACAGTCCAACGACAAGGTTCAGAATAAGACAGAAAACAGATACCAGTGTTTTAGATACTGGATAATGGGGGAGGGATTAAATGGGCGAGGAAGGGCCAGATTACGTAAGATTTATATAAGTTAGGAGGGAAGTTTTATAATCAGTCCTTAGAAGGCTGTGAGTGTGCTGGCAGCAGCCGGGAGGTTTCCAGGATGCCTTTTCTGGCAGATCAGGCTTCTCGGTTATTTTAGCGTGAAACACGCAAATGTAACACTGGCGTAGTTAAAAACAACACACAGCTTAGTCAACGCTACTCTCTACTAAAATGTTCCTCGCGCGGCCCTCACGGATCAGCCTACCGTATTTTCAAACCATATCATTTTACCTCATCTGTAATTCAGACTAAACTGTTTGTAATGATTTTAATATTCTGTACCTGCACAGGTTAATAACGGGCATATCATGTATTTGTGGCCTGAGTGGTGAGACCCTGCAGCGTTTAATATTTAAATTGAATTTGATTTAATCTTTGGAATTTAAACCCGTCTTAGGTTTAAGTTAATGATTAACTGTCCATTGACTAAAAATATTGTAGTCACACAAACCAACACCGCCTTTCAGGTGCCACAATATATTTGCTTTTTCATCACAGACACTCTAACTGAGGTTTATTGAACCCTGTCTTTATACCACTATATGTAATAATATTTTAAAAATAACATCTACATACATATTTTAATGACGTTGAATGTTTGGGATTTTAGAGTCCAGATAGTTACTAAAATCTACCAGGAGGTGGCGCAAAAATTCCATTCTTCATTTGAAGGCAGACGGTTTAAAAGCGTGCTATTCTCGCAGTTCTTAGGCACGTGTGTGGCCCAATAAAGCATGCAGCTGATATTCAGCTTTTAATATACAACTCACTGTCACATGCAAGTGGCTAATGGATTCCCCAGAGATTAGATACAACTAAGGGCTGTGGACCTGGAACCGCGGTGAGAAGTGGCAGTGAACAGCGAACAGCAAGCAAGACACGAGAGGGACCGAGGTCCAGGCTGTTTATTAGTCTTAATAAGCAAGTCACTGAAAAAAAAAAAACAAAGACAGTTACAACACAAAAAATCATACTGTTTAAAGCAACCTTGGCGACAAGTTATAGTAACAATTTCATAATATAAAGAGATCGGTCTTTTTCTGTCCTTGCTGTCTCTCTCAGTTGAGTAAACAGACTCTTTCTTCATCATGCAACTATGTTGCATCCAGACTTCTTTGCCCAAAAATCTTTTTTTATTCATTTGCAAATGCAAACACTTGTCATTAATAAATAATACTATAAAATGTTCTGCAAATACACAAAAATGTAGAGTCCACCACAAGGTCAATTGTACAGGGGATCGGGGGGCAGGGATGTGTGTTTCTGGAGGGGGGTGCTTTAGCAAAATCTGAGGGTTTCATACAGAAAAGCTGATCATCTACACATCAACACTGGCAAGATAACAAACTTATTTTGATTTTTATTGTCCTGTTTTTACAAAGTGATTTTTTTCCGAACGGAAAGGGGGGCATTGGCCTCTTCCCAGGGTGGGATCCTGGAACGTGCAGATGAAAATTAAGGCAGCTTCACTGATTACCGTTAAGAAGTAACATTAAAAAGGTCTGTCTGTCTTTTCCAAACGTCTTAGTGGTTTTTGCATAACAAAGACTCCGGGCACTCCTGCCCTTCAGAGTTGACTGTGACACCCACCACTCCTGTTTTTCAGGGTACTGCCACCCATAACACTGACTGATGAAGCCATGTGACCCAAGCGGTTTGCTTCCATCAGAAAAAGGTTAGCGCCATTTACTTCCGAGCTGAAACAAAGATGGAGAACAGTGACACTGAGGGTCGGTGTTAGTGGAAAAAGGCTCAGCCACTCTTAGGCTTGTGTGTGAACATAATGTGGATGGAGATTCTGGGGGAACAGAGGTCAATGCAGAGTATAGGAAAGACCCCTTCCCAGCAGGCCCCACATCCTCACAGACCTCGGAATTCATTCCCAGAATTTTAAGTTCTGCCACTTCTTCGGTTTTTGATGTTTCTACCAACCTGTTTTAACAGCAGCTTCTGGTTTTCACGCCAAAAATGACAAACGGTACTCTGATGTCGGAGCAGCAGTAAACTCAATACTCCCATCTAGTGGCTGTTCCTGTCTCTGCAGGATTTCAGCCAGGCGACGCACATGTAACATGTTAAGGCCGGGACGCACTTCTCCGCGTGCGACGGTGCACACATTTGCTCACGAGTAATACGCACTGATTGTAGCGCATGCGCAACGGCGTGCACTTGTCATTGCAGACAGAAATTTCGGCCTGCATCCTTCTGCAATTTCGTCGAAATGACATTATTTTGTCAGCCATGTAGCTGGTACTGCGTGCGCAAGCGCCTTAAGTATGAAATCACCTTTAATGTCCAGTCCTGTTTTTTGATATTATTTCTTTATTTGAAACCAGACTGAAGGGCTAAAGCTGTCCCCACGCAGTCATTTCTACTTTCTTCATTCAGAAATTAAGGAGCAGTCACACCGTCTGGAATCCATCCGGTGGTTCAGGCAGCACTGCTGATGGCAGGGATGTTAGTGGGGACACGGGCATCGTACAACTAGACAAAAAAAGACCTGCTGGAACTATTGTTTAAAACAGACTCCCGTGTCTGTCAGGAACCGCAGTCACTACAAACGGTTTCCGGTTGCAGCTCTATATCTGTCCAGACATCCTCCGGGATAAGGTTACATGGGCAAGGTCGAATTGGCACGAAAACACACGCACCAATCTAAAATCATATTTCAATAAGCTTACACCCACGGGTCTGTGTTTCAAGCTGAACAGGTTGGGAACTGGCCCACTGAAAATCTGTGAACAATTACACACTTCAATATGGGTGGAGGGCATAGTGCCCCCCCCCCCCCCCAAACCACACACGTTCTATAATGTGTAACCCCCAACGTGATGATAAATTCAGGGTATCTGTTGGTAAAGGCTTGGGCTGTGACTGATCAGACTGTCCGAGCTGAAATGGCCTTAAGCCCGAGTCTCTGCTCACGGGGGCGGGGCTGCAGTTTCACTGGCTGGCTGGGCCAATATAATGTATTCCACTGTGGCGCTGAGCCCTGTATGGTCAGGCCTGTTATGATTACATGGGACGTGCCTCTGATTAGAAAAGGACCCACAGTGTAACACTGTAATGCATGGTTCAGACCAGTCAGGCCTTCACTGGCACTGGGAGGATTACAATTGCATCCAAGACAGCTCCCTTATGCAGGAGAAGTTGGAGTGGCACACACACAAGTGTTCTACCAAAAATCATCTGGAAGACTTCCATGATGACCTGAGGGGGCAGTTCTGGCCAAAGGTGGGGGCCTTCTCTGCTCCACCTCACAGCTGGGGCCTGTGCCCTCAACCACCCAGATTTTCACTGGTGCTTCCTGTGATGGGGGTCAGTGGGTGTGAGCTTCCCTTGGCATAGGAAGGGGGCGCAGACACCTAGACACCCCCGGCTGTATTGGGGGGGAGGGGGGGGGGGGACAAGCTGATGAAGACAGCCAGCTTTCTGAGGCGCATGCTGTAATTACCTCATCACCTCCTGTGACAAAAAAAGCCTGAACATAAGTCAACGCTCAAGGCCAAGCCATTGAGCAGCTATTCACATGCTCCTCATAGGCGGTGTTACCAAGGGCAGCCTTCTCAGGCCAGGTGCCACCTGGTACTAACCCTCTCCACTGTTGCTAACAAATGCTGCCTGTGGATCCTCTGCTTTATGTCACACCTGCATATGCACACGTGTGAACTGGTGTCCGTCAGCCTGACGCTCCGGGGAGAATTCCTGGCCTGAAGATGGGAGAATTATAGAGGAAGCAGAAAAAAAAAAAAAAGAGAGGGAAGCAGGAGCAGTAATTAGTCTGCCATTAGATAGGCCAGCTTGGCGTAAGCGAGCCTGCTCCTGAATGCCAGCCCGTCAACACAGCCGGGCTACAGTTACACGGCCGACTCTGAGTCAACACTCTCTAATCTGGACCCTGGTGTCAGGTTTCCCAGCGAGATGGGTGGAGCCACACCAAGCGGTACCCCCCGCAACTGTGCCGCCAGCGGAGGCCGGACGCGCTTCAGCGACTGACACGCTCCCTGGGGAGATCACACCCCTGGGGGTGCTGGGAGGCCCCGCTGAAGCCCCACCCACCAGCCTATAACCCAACACCAGTGCAGAGGGTGAAGAAACCCCTGCAAGGATCCGGTTTCAACATAACAAAAAAAAGTCAAACGTTACAGAGTGACCCGGGTTTGAATAGGAGATGGGTGAACATGTAACAATTAGACCTCAAGCAAAAAAAAAAAAAAAAAAAAAAAAAAAAAAAAAAAAAAAAAAAAAAAAATAAAAACAAAAAGAAACCCAAGTCCTCCAAAAAGACTGTGGGGGTTAGCTGAGCTGTGGGTATTTTTCTTTTT
>JAACJT020000021.1:16521913-16536968 GCA_009936485.2 Gymnarchus niloticus | reverse complement strand
GGGGTGGGATGTGGTGGGAGAGGGGGGGGGGGGGGGGGGGGGGGGGGGTGGGGGGGGGGGGGGGGGGGGGTGTGTGGTGGGTTTGTTTTTTTTTGTGGGGGGGGCGGGGGGGGGGGGGGGGGGGGGCGCTGGTGTCATCTTCGGCAGGATGGGAAGGGCTGTGGCACATCTGTTCTCATCCTGTCAGCGGAACACTGCCTCTCATCACAGCTGCAACGGGAAAGATGGGAAGGTTCAGGGGTCACGCGGGTGAGACGGAGGGAAACCACACGCTGCAACGTGAGACCCGAGCTGAGGACCAAGAGATTCCGGGTTCAAAGCCCCGCAGATGCACGGCCTCTGTGTGTACATGTCCCCTGCAATGGACTGGTATCCCATGCCGGGTGTGCTCCTGTCTTGTGCCGAATAAACAAATGAATTCATGTATATTTCAGAGAATTAGCTCCTCCCCCATCACTGGCGTAAACCAACAGAAATGAAGAGCTTTCCAGCCTGACGGTCCAAACATGGCCTGCCCAGCAAAGTGGTCCTCTGTGTGGGGTCTGCTGAGGCTCACAGAACCAAGTGCCGTGAATGGGTGGCCCTGATCTACACTGACTAGGAGTCAGAAACGCAGACAGATGTGCCATTTCCAAGCAAGCAGCTTGCCTTACGCAGACGAAACGAAAAGCGAACACAAGATGTGAAAAGAATCTGAAGTAAAACATAGGAGTTTCTCAACATGACATTTCAACGTCGTGATCTCAAACCCGAGAGAGAATTGGGGGGGTGTTTGTACAGCTCTTTGCAAGAAATCTGAGCGGTGTTTCTGAGAGGGAGAAGAGCTCTGGAGAAAGTGCCCTTATTAGCACCAAAGTGGAGCAGTTACACACATTCTGTTGATGGGGGACAGAGAAACAAGAAAGAGCGGGGACAGAGTAGGGACTGTGTGGGGACAGTGGGGACAGAGTGCAAAACAGTGTCCATCTGAAAGTGGGCACTAAAGCTGAGATCACCTGACACAGGCTGGGATCTCAAAAGTTCTTGCTGAGTGCTAAGACAAGCCAAGGCAGGTGGAGTTTTCAGAGGCCCTGTGGGTTCAGCACAGAGCAGCTGCTCAAGCCTGATCGACACAAAGAGGATGATGAGAGCGACCCACCTGCCCTTTAAATCAGCAGATGTGCGAGTGAAAAATGTGTGCTTGTGAGATTACGGGGTGCAGGACCAGTCCCCAGAGGGGGTCAGTGAGACAGAGTGTGGCTCTGCCGCTGGAATCATCTGTCTGTTTATTAGCAACATGACCAATAGGAGCAATAATATGGATCAGAGCAGGGCAGGGGGCCCCGGGCACATGTGAGGGCAGCAAGACCAACCTGTTGACTCTATTTGTTCTGATTGCGAATTCGCAGGCACCTCCTCTTTGGCGGAGGCTGCAGGTCCGGGGGTCCGCTGCCGGGGAGGGCCGTGGTGATGCCGCAGGGGCTCATGGCGCTCTTGTCTGCGGGCTTTGGCACAGGCTGAATGACGCAGCCAGCTTTGGGCAGCACAGGCAGTGCGTAGGCGTGGTCTTCGTCTGCGGGCCGGGAGTCCTGTTTGTCCCCAGGGGCCCCGGCCTCCTCCGAAGGGGCCCGCTTACCTGTGTCCCGCTCCGCGCCGTTGCAGGTGTTCTCCTTCGTTGACTCCAGCTCGCTGAGTGCTGGTTCCTCCGGGGGGGGCGCTCTCCGGGCGGGGCCACTGTCCGGCGACCGGGTGCCGTTGACGATGACATTGCAGGGTGCGGCCGGGCTGGGCGGGGCGTGAGGCAGCGTCTGCAGTGTGGCCAGGGAGTTGCCATTGGCAGCAGCACAGTAGGCGGGGTCCCCACAGGGCAGCGCGATAGAGTCTTCCACATAGCCACGCATCCCCCCTGCCTCACTCAGGAAGGGGTGGGCCTCTGGCTCTGCTTTGACCTGCGTGCTGGGTGCCGCCCGCTGGATCACCTGCTGTAGCCGCGAGCGCCGGCCCAGCGTCAGGTCTATCACCCCATCCAGAGAAGGGGGTGTGGTCAGGGGCGTGATTGGGGGCGTGCTCAGAGGCTTGGTCACAGATGGCAGGTATTGAGAGCCTCCCGGGCTCTCTGCTTTCACGGTCAGGTCGACCACAGCAGTCCGGTCCTGCTCTGGGCCCAAGGAGCAGCCCGAGAGGCCAGGGGACAGTTCACTAGCGTTGGAGGGGCCCTGCCGGGGGTCTCCGCTGTCCCCCGGGGACGGGCCGGGGGAGAAAAGCCCAGGCTCCTTGGACTGGCCTCCCTCCCCTGAGGCACTGGGAATGGCGTCTCCGTCACCGGGCCGATCGCCAGGGGCTTTGGGGCTAAATGGGATGGGAACAGGAATGGGTACAGGCACGGGAAGTGGAACGATGACAGGGTACGGCACCAGCAGTGTGGGGGGGGGCACCAGCGGGGCCAGAGATGGCACGCCAAAGTTGACCACGGGTGGCACAGGCAGGTGACCGTTGGGTATCATGTTGACTGGAGGGAGCGGCGGGCCAGGCATGTGGGCAGCTGGGTGGGGCGCCATGGGGACGGTGGGGGCAGGCGGAGGGTGGAGGTGCGGCGACAGGAGGGGCCTATGCATGGGGCTGGCGGGAGGCCCCAGGCCTCGTGGGGGTGGCCCGTTGGGGGGGCCCGGGGGTGGTCCGATGCCCGGGATGATGGGGTTGGACAGAGGGCTGTTGGGCCCTGGTGTGTGAGGCGGGGGGGCACGAAGGAAGGGTGGGCGCATTTGCTGCATCATGTGGTGCTCCATGAAGAACGGCAGTGGCATGGGACCGCGGTGCGTCATCACCATGGGGGGGCTGCCGGGGGGCACGCCCAAGGCTTGGTGCAGGGCTGGCATGGGGGGGGGCAGCCCAGGGCCCTCATGGGGCCGCGGCGTTGGGATTTTGGCTGAGGATGAGGAGGACGAGGGGCCCGCGGCACCGCCCAGCTCAGATGGGGAGGTGGAGCCAGGAGCTAAGGGCCCGGAGGCGGGACCAGAGCCCGCCGGGGATGGAGCCTTGCGGCGCAGTTCACCCAGAGGGGCACTCCAGGATTCGGGCGTGAGCAGCTGAACCCCCGGCCCGCCTTCCGTCTTGCCCTCCATGGGGCCGTGTCCCCCACCGCACAGCGCCCCCGGCAGTGCCGCCTGCGTCTCCTTGTAGAAGATGTCCATCTTGTACTGGTTCAGGCACTTGGCACTGCAGAACTGAAGGCGCCGCTCGCCTGCGCCAAAATCCAGGTACTCCTTGGTGTGGCGGATGTGTTTACACCAGTCGCACACCTGCAAGACAAACACAGCCGCCATCAGCACGTCACCGCGGCACCTGGAAAGGCAATGCCCCCCAACTGTCTCCCTCCCGCCCCAACGGCCATCGTCAGCTCAGGGGCTGCCACTGGGGCTTGGATGTGTCCGCTTCCAGAGTCAGGTAAGCAAGCAGCTGAAGCACAGCCGGGCCAGGGCCAACCACAGGCCCCCCGAGCCTTGGATGTGGCCTCTGCTGGGTCATCGCCTTCAGTCTCACTTCACCTCTCTGCCCCGTCTCCTCACCTCCGTACCTCTCCGGTCCCTTTCGCCTAACGCTTCCTGTAAATAACCCCTCTGAAAACCAGTGAGTCCAGTCCAGCGAGTTGAGTGCTGAGTGCTGCCAGCCACGACGAGCTGATAGCACAGCAGTGGGCGCTGAAGTTAACCACACAGCAATCCACCGCTCGGGCAGCTCCAAGGGGAAGTGGCAGCAGCTCATGAGAGGTAATTAAGGCATTAATCAGCTGTCAGGCCCCTCAACAACGTCCATCCGTCTTCTAGACCATAATCCCCCACTGAGCAGTAATGTGCCGTATGAAGCCATCTGATTGCCGCTGAAATCAGCGCACACCCATGCAAGCTAACGACCATCACACACAGACAGGCTGGTTACTCTCACACACACACACACACACACACACACACACACACCCCTCTGCTCACAGAATGCACGGTGGATGACAGGGTGTGTAGCGGTGTCTCAGGAGGTGTGAAGACCCCCGGTCTGGGCATGAACGCGACGCCTTGTTGAAAAGCAGCCTTATCCTGCCCCCACCCACACATTTCTAAAGGGTTAATGCTCTTGGGTCCCCACAAACCAGCCATGTTTATCTCATGAGAAAGGAAAGGAAAAGAAAAGGGGGGGGACAGAGGACAGAGAGGGGAGGGAGAGAGAGACAGTAAGGGAAAGAGGGGACTGAATGAGAGGCTATCAGTGGTCAGGAACCGAGGCACCTGGACCGTGACCAGGGGCAGAAGTGCGACCGTGGTCCTACTCGGTTATAAATATGTGGTCATTTTCACAGATGATTGCTGTCATCTGTCTCTAGCACATGAAACTGACGGCGCCTTCACAACGGCCCGGGGTACAAGCATGGCCCCTCAGGGGTCCACGGCCCTCTCCCTACGTTAAACGGGAAAGGCGCACATGCTGTGCTGCAGGGCACAGGAAATGACATGGTCTCCCCGGGAAGGGGCAGGGACTGTGTGGGGGCTTATGACACTTCTCAGCAGGCGGCGGTATTAGGGGGAGGCCAAGGGTGAACAGACACAGGAGGGGCTCGGAATGCAATGTGATGACCTTTAACATAACGTAAAGAGCTCTACTGGCAGTTAGTACTTGTACATAGCAATTCTTTAGTCTTTGCTCTCAGTGACACACACACACACACACACACACACAGGTGAGAGTGAAGTTTGGGGTTAGAGCACAGGGTCAGCCATTCATCTATCATCCCTGCAGCAGATTTTGGGGTCAAGATCCAAACTCAAGGCTGGGGGATTCAAACTCTTAACCCTCAGAGTCAAATACCATTCCAAGGAAGCTGCTCTCTTTGATACAACCCCTCCCCCTTTCAGAGGACGCATCTCTTCGAGTGTAAATGTGTGTGTGTGAGTGAGAGAGAGAGAGAGAGGGGTGGGCTGCTCCCCTCTTTAGAACACAGACACCCCATTTTCAAAATGGCTCCCCTGAGTTGAAGGAATACGTGGATTTCACATATTCACGTTTAATAATCTGCTGCCTGTTCATCAGAAGCCAACAGCTGGTGGAGCTGATCTGCTAGCATTTCTCCAGGGTAAACCAAGTGCAGAAGTGGAGAAGTAGGTTAGCCATGCAGGACAGCAGGAGGCCCCACTAAGTCCTGCCCAGTGCCTCCGGGCTCCTTGCTTTAGTTCCCAGTACACAGGGATCCCCCTACGCTGTTCCCATCCTAGGTCATAGTATAGCACCAGCCGTCTCACACACACACACACACACACACACACACACACACACACACACACACACACACACACACACCTCTCCCGCTCCTTGGCCTGACCTGATCACCCATGGTCTACCATGCATGACCGCCCCCTCCCTGCAGACACGGAAACCCCTCTGTTGCCCCCCGTCCCATTTCCTTCCATCAAAATACCTCCCCTGATGACCTCAGCAGTTATATCATGTTCTAAACCAAACCCACCCTCCATGGGAAGCCCACCACCATGGTGGGCCTGTCGCTATCGCAACAAAAACCGCCGTGTTTTCTACACTAAACTAAGAGTCAGCGGTAACCTGGAGGGTATAGGGGAAAGGTGTCAGCCTTTGGGGGTCAAAGGTCAAGTTCAGGGATGGTCAGAGTCTTGGTCCTCAGTAGGAAGGACAAAGACGTCATGGCACCCAGAGGGTGACGCGGGCCCTGCCCACGCCTGTCCTACAGAAGAGCATTTAGAATTAACAAGACCCACACCTGCATCACTCAACAAAATGCAGAATGAAATGAGGAAACACAGGTGAAAAATGCATGTGGTCTGCAAAACTTACGAGACGGAAAAAGAGCATAAACATTAAAAAGAAAAGAGAAGATGCATGATTATGGGATGAAAACAGGCAGTAAAGCTCCAAGTTTAGCCATTAGCCATTAGACTTAAGTGCTATCTGAGGGTTAAGGGTGTCATCCTTACAAGAACATCGCTGTTTATCTTGAAGACAAGCCTGGCCGTTTCCTTAGAATAGCTGTGCTGGGGTAAACTCTCACCGTGTCCGTCTTCGTCTCTGGCCTAAGGGGGAAAGATAACGGCCTCTTACGGACTGACAAAACAAAGGGCTGAGCAGCAAACAAAAAGCAAAAACAAACAAACCAAAGAGGCAAAAAAAGAGAACAATGATAAGAGTGACATTGAGAAGACACTGGAGACCTGAGAGCTGCTTCAATGCATATGTGATCACAGGCTTTTGAGAGGGTTGACATGGCAACAGAAAGGCACGCCCAGGTGTATGATGAAGGGCATCTGTGCTGTGATTGGCTGAAGCGGCCTCTCGGTCAGGTGGAACGTGCAGGTCATGCGAGGATCGTCTAGATGATGCCAAGGAACACATGCTGGTGGGGCTTGTGTCGCAACGGGACTGTGGGCGACATCACTTCCTGTCACTGATGTTCTTCCACCAACGGGAACCTCCCAAGGCAGTGGACTAGGAGGCATCAGGACCCCCCATCTCCCCCAACCGAAACCCAGGGTTGGTTTCTCAGGTCCCTCCCCCACACAGAGGGATCTTCAGGGAGCTGAACAGAACCTACCTGAGTCAGAACCTTGCCTTCAGCAATCACAGGTGGTGCTGGGGCCAGGACCAGGTTCACTTCAGTTACCTATCCTGAAATGAGCTTTAAGCATTCAGGAGAAAACGGGCTCATTTGCCCAGGAGGGGCCTGTCGGTCTGCAGGTCTGGCTGGTTTTTGTTAACAAGTGACTTTCCTGCTCTACAGCTTTCCAAGTAAACAGGCAGTGTATCTGTGTACTGTCCATTGGAGCACGCTCACATCCACAGAACATTCCGGACAAAGCTCAAATGCTACTTAGCTCACTTCCTGCCGCTAACACACTAGTGTAATGTCAGCTTCACCGCTGACCAACAGAGGAAGCAGAATGGGTAGAACTGGGAGTAGGGGGGAAGTAGCGAGAGATGAGGAGGAGAGGAGAGGAGATGAGGGGAGGGGAGACATGAGGGAGAGGAGGCCAGCGAGAGTAGAAGAGAGGAGGGGAGGAGGGAAGAAGAGGAGGGGGAGAGGATGAGAGGGAAAAGATGAAAAGGGGAGAGGAGGAGAAGAGAGGAGTGGAGAGGGAGAGAAGGCGGGCAGAAAAGAGGAAAGAAGGGGTGAGGAAGATGAAAGGAGAGGGAGGGGAGAGGAGGAGGGGAGAGGGAGAGGATGGGAGGAGAGGAGAGGATGAGGAGGGGCGGAGTGATGTGTGAGAGGAGGCAGCACAGACCAGTTATTTGAAGATAATGAAACATGACGGCACGTTCTGCCTGAGATGATTACATGCAATAGCGTGTCGTCCCAATCCTCTTAATGTTGCTAAACCCCAGAGCGCAGCCACAGAGTTGGGGCTGTGATGTCACGGCAGGCCGCAGCAAAGCGAGAGTCACTAAAGAGATTCCAGCTTCAGTGGCAGATGATGAGGAAGTTACCGGAAAAAGAAAATGTCGTGCATGATAGCCAATGATTTATGCTGTTCATTTAGGTTAAAATAATCTCCACATCTGGGCACAGCTGTGTACATCTTATTCTCATGCTTTTTTATTTTTGATAATACCAAACCTTGAGGAATCCCGTTAATTTTAATGTTATTCTCATGTTCTGGGAATTGAAGGGGAATGTTGTGAAAATATGACAGTTCAGTAAAAACTATAAAATGATTACGGGAAATTCATTGGTTCCCAGTAAGTCTTCCCTAATAGCGACCCAATCACCACCATCAGAAAATAGTCACGCCTTAGAGACCCTCTGGAGAAATCAGACACACACACACAATGAAATCCCTGCCATTCTCCTCCCTTTTTGTCTCTAATCTCTCTCCCTCTCCTAATCCCCTTCTCCCCTAATCTCTCTCCCACTCTCTCTCTCCTAATTTCTCTTCTATTCTCTCTCCTAATCTCGCTGTCCCTTAATCTCTCCCCCCCCGCACCTGTCATTATTCAGGCTCCATTTGGTGTGGCATTAGGGCCGTGTCTCTCTGGCCCCCCTCCAGCCTATTACCACAGAGCACTAATGAGGCGCCGGTCACGCAGTGCAGACGTGAGGAGAGCCAGCCGGCACCCCCTGGCACACAGGAGCGAGGGCCAGACGAACAGCACAGGCCACGCAAAAGTGCTCCGAGCTTATTGTCTAACGTGTGCCGCCCCCAGCCCCCCACCCACGGCGTGGCCAAACTGATGCCACCTGGCCAAGTACTTCTCCATCTGCTAAGGTGTGCAGCGACCCCCCCCGCCAGAGAGCACGCTCCATCCCACCACATGACTCCACTGCTGTTTTTTTAACACGCCCTCCGTGTTTCCTCAGTGATACACCAAATACCAGTGGGCTGCCAACAGAACCAGGCTTGAGGTGGGCCGTCATAAGTGGATTCAGCGGAATAGCTGAAGGTGGGGGGGGGGCAGTGCATTCTGGGAAATCACGGAATTCAGCAAGATGAGGAACTCAAAGTAAACTGAGGCAAGACAGAAAGAAAATGGAGTCTCTCCGAAGGCAGAAAAACGTCGAAATTAAGAACACTTAAATGTCACATGCTGCTTAGTACCGAAAAGTAGATTCTCATCTGATTCCCAGAGGGCACCACTCCAGGCGGGGAACAGCTTTTCTGGATTGAGTATAACACACTTTTCCCTAAGGTCAGTCCTGACCTCCCCACTCTTCTTCTACTCCCTTCCCGTCTCCTCCCCTCTCTGCCTCCCATCCCCTCTTCCTTTCCTCTTCTCCCCATCTCCTCCTCTCTTCCCCCCTCATCTCCACCCTTCCCCTTTCCTCTCTTGCTTTCCTCTTCTCCCCCCTCCCCTCTCCTATTCATTTCCCCCCTTCTCTTCTCCTCCCTTCCCCTCTCCCTTCGCCTCTCCTCTTCTCCTCTCCTCCCAGCCATACCTATTGCCTTCCCTCCACTTCTGTCCATGCAGGCCAACACAGTCAGTCCTACAGGCAGCGTGCTGAGCCATTTCCTCCAGTAGCAGACAGCACCACATGGCCCTGACCACTCGCATGTCTGTGTGTTTCTGCTGTGTGTGTGGTCCACTTCTCCATTAATGTCCAGTCTGAAAGGACAGGGAACAGAGAGCCTGAGGTGTTTGTGGAGCCAGAATTCAGAAGCTTCCCAGCAGAGATGATATTTAAGAGCTGAGGGAATTCTATGGCTCAAGGTAAAGCCAGCTGAGGAGAGATCTCACCTGCAGAAGTATTATCATTTTCTACCATCCCTACCCTAAGCTTTCAGTCCTTGTCTTTATTAAAATCACTTTCTGTTTTCCTTCTCTCTTTGAGAGTCAGCTGATCATCATGCTACTTTAGCCTTCATTATTAGTCTCTAACGGTCTATAAGGTGTCCGTAAATATCCACAGCGCACAAAGTCCTTCTTCTGTCATAAAATACATTCAGTTCCTGGCCCCTTAAAGGCATAGTAGATATCAGCCTTTCATGCCAAGCCACACCCATGCAAGGAAGGCCCAAAGGCACCTCTCGACTCCCAGCATCCTCTGAGCTCCTCCCAGTAAATCCAAAGGAGTCTGTGAGTCACACTCCACGCACAGCCTGGCTGCAACTGGAGCACAACCAAAGTTACTGCAGGCACAGGGTCACATGATCAACTGGGGGTGGGCAACATGCAGTAGACGGCCAATTGTGGGACGGGGAATTAAAAAAACAAATTAAGTGTTATGGGAAGAAGACGACACGTTCCTCGGAAATGGGCCAATGTCTATGAGGCCCTTGCGGCTCCGGACACGTGACACTGAGCTGGCCAGGAGCCAGAATCAGAGCCAGCCCGTGGGAAGGAGCCACAGCGGAGGCGACTGGAAGGGAGCTGAATTTCATTACATAAAATAAATGAGGAGAGAAGTTGGGGACCATATGCTCCCTGCTGGAAGGGGACCATTTGGAGACGCTCAGCAGCAAACATGGCAGACTGAGGAAGGCAGATAGGGATGCAGGAAGAGGAGGGAAGGAGAGGGAGAGCCAGACAGGGAGGGGATCAAGAGAGGGAAGGAGAGGGAGAGCCAGGCAGGGAGGGGATCAAGAGAGGGAAGGAGAGGGAGAGCCAGACAGGGAGGGGAGAAAGAGAGGTAAAGTCAGACAGGGAGGAGAAAGACAGGGAAGGAGAGGGAGAGCAAGGCAAGGTATTGATGCTGCCCCACAGATACACAAATGCAGACACACAACCACTCAGCTCAGTGACTGACCAGAGCTGCCCCAGCATCAGGGCTGACTCATTAGAAACACACACACACGAAGATGGATACTCATATCTGGCCTTTCAGTGCCCATAATACTGTAGCAATATACTACTGCTTGACACAGGATGCAGGGCATCCTGGGAAATGGAGTGAGTGTTCTCTAACAGCTCAGATGGAACTAATCAAAGTGCCATTGTGACTACCCAGAATCCTCAGCCCTCAGTGGAAAACCAGTGAATGAAGCACCTTTAGGAAGACACGAATGATGATCAGTAACGGCATTGGTGATAACGTGGATGAGATACAAGCTTCTTAGTTGATCTCCATCAGGGTCTCAGTGGCTGCCAATGATGTCTGTGGTATCCATAGCAACAAAATGGGCTCCAGAGAAGGCAGTTTGGAACCAGGATGCCAGAGATGGAACCTAGATAGGGGATCTTGCCCTGCAGAGGGGTCTCCCCTTGCTGGCCAGTTATCAGCAGGTCACCCCACAACCAGATATGAGCAGATAACCAGTCACTCTGACCTGGGTTTCCATGGCTACACCTGGCCTCGTGCCAGCAGGCAGGGAGGTGAGCTGTTTGAACCTGACCCAGAGTAACTGGGGAAGCGACCAATCACTAATCAGTGAAAAGCGGACGTCTGCCGTGCCATGGGCTCTGGTGTCCCCTTATCACCAACTAAGTGACACCGGTACGGAGCTCCTCTCTCACCGCTGTGTCTTCTATTTTTTTCACACTTTTTAAATTTCACTCCAGAGCCAGGATTCTTTACCACTGTCTACGGCAGAGCGGAGACCCAGAGTGAAACAGAATCGTTCTGTGGGCCGAGCTGCGGTGCACCTCGCTGCCTCGCTACCTCACGGTCGTCCCTCTCGTTGTGCTACGAGGTACGGCCTGTGGCATGGTTACCCAGAAGGCCTCAGTCACCTTTGTTTCTGAGTGTGTGTGTACATACGATTTTTAAATTCTGGCGGGAAAGTCACAGATTCGAGGGCTGAATTAACAAGAAAGTCTACAAAAAAATGCTGTCATGCTCTACCCCACCCCATCTCCTCCCACCTCCACCTGCTCAGCCTCCACCCACCCTGCCCCCAATGACACCGATTTCCAGGGAAGCCGGCTCAGCGGATGTTCCCTGCAGGGGGCGCAGCCTGCCAGACGGAGGTGGCCTATGTGTCCCCCACCCCAGCCGGTGCTCAGTGACCGCAGAGCCAGGTCAGGTTGCACAGATGAGGCAGCTGTAGGTACTTGGTGAAACCTGACACCAAGCCGGAACCCTGGTGCCCCCCCCCCCCCAAGACAAGCACAGACAAGCGAGAAGTGACGTCCTCAACCCCGCTGCTGAAAAAAAACGGAGGCTTTGTTGTGGCCGAGGTTGTGGTCCACAGAAAAAAATGTGGACGTACCCCCCAACCAGGACTCCTCCACCACAGCGCCGAGGAGGGTGTGTTCAGTCAGAGGGACAAGCACCAGGGTCCAGGACCAGACTGCCCTGGCTACCCAGCATGCCACTGTCCTGACAAAACCAGCAACTGCAGCATTTACACAGTGTGGGGGAACTACTGTGGCAAACCAGTCTGCGCTTGGCTGTATGTCTGTCACAGCAGTCTGCCTCGTTAGGTCCCTTATATATACCTGTTCCAGAGACACACGCACTGTGTAGCCCCCCCCCCAGCCCCCCAGTGCAGTGGCAGTGATGCACAACGCAGGTGACAGGTGCCCGAACACGCTTGGGGGTGACAGCAGCGGCCTTCATGCGAGTGGCAGGTGGCACAGAGCAGCCGTCGTCTGGGGCTGACAGGCAGGTCGATGGGGGCGTCGCATTAGCATGTGGACTGAGCCCGAGGTGCGGCCTGAGGCCACGGCCCCCCAGCCCTCCGCACCTGTCAGCCAGGGTTTCCCACGGAGACCGGGACAAGAACCGACATTTCACTGGCACCCGGCGGGCAGAGTGAGTGTTCCAGACACAGAGGACTGAGTATCGGCACATTTAACGGAATCAGAAAAGCGGCAGAGACGTGAGTGGGGACATGGCAGAAAGCACGAAGTGCTCCTACACATCTCGCGACACGGCGGGCGGGATCCCGCCACCGCAGGGGTTTGCTGCGGATTGCATCCTCTGGATCATGTTCCCATCGATCCAATCAAGTGTCACGTCGATGGACGCGGTCAACATGGTCATGGCATTACAGAGAGCAAGGGAGGGGGCTACGCGATCCCTACACCTTCAGGCAGAGCATGCAGATAAAGCGGGCTCTGACACACGATCCTGTGGGATTGTGCTGAAGAGCGTGGGGGGTGAATATTTCCCAAGCTAAAAGAGGAACACTGGCTGCAGTTGTTGTCGTGCTGGTGGAGTGACGCTTGTCAGCACAGCCCTGGAAACACCCTGGGGCACGAGGGGGACGCAGGGGCCAGCCGCCATGTTTGGCAGCCCCCCAGGAATTTACAGGAACGGACTGGGCTGGGGGAGGCAAACAAAAGCACGCGGTATTGTGGGAAATGATGCTATAAGTAGGCAAGCCGTTTAAGGTACCACCTTTCAGAGCCTGTAAAGAGAGGGCAGATGGAGGGGTGTGTGTCGGGTGACACATGCACCCAGACGGCCAATCAGGCTCCGGTGGTAACCGTGAGATCCCCTGATAAGCTGCTTGACTACCGAGCGTCCCTACACACGGACAGCAGGGTGTCTGACAGCACCACTGGCCATGAGCCTCCTTCTAGTCCAAGAGCAGAACCCCCTGGGGGGTGTCATCATGAAAAATCAGCCACACTCTGAAAGCTCCATGATGGATGGTCTGCAGTCTGACCATACAAAATGCCCCCCAACTCTGGACTCATCTAAAAAGACAGTACAGAGACAGTACTGCTAGTCCACTTAGGGAGCATCTAGACTCCCCAGCCACCCATGTTTATCCAAAACAGAAACTGCTCCTATTTGGACCTTGTATGCTAATTTCATGCCACCTTTACATTAAAGAGGTTTAGAAGCACCTGAACTGCATACTTCATCTCGAAACCTCTGCAGGGGCTCTAATTTCTGTAAACATCCACAGAAAGGTGTAAAATGACTGTGAGATTAGCATCGCTCATTAACATATTCTATCAGCGTAAGAAATGAGACAGCAAATAAACAAACAGCACTGGTGATGGTAATGACCGTGAATCAGCTGGCGGCCTGTCCTTTTCTTATTTTTCAAACTGAGCTTTTATTCTAAACACAGAAAGGTTAAAAGTTACTTGCATCATCCTAGTGATCATGTAATGAGCTGCAAGAGAAACAGACGGAGGAACGGAAGAGTGAACGAGGTGCAGAGGGACGGCTATTCTCCGAAATGTGAGTCAAGATCACAAGAAGCATCCCTATAAATAAATATCGTCATTCTAGAACAAGCTGGAACCTCCTTTGAAATATAGGGTTACACGTGAAAATCTCACTGTGGCCTCTGTTTGTCTAACTGCTCTGCCTGACTGAGGTAATAATATTCCAGGTCTGGATAATTAAAGGCACAGTAACACGTGACCATGCTCTTCAGTGATACACAGTGACGTGCTCTTTAAATATCATGATGATTTTTAAACACAGGCTCTTACATTCAAGACAGTGTAGTCCACACAAAGTAGACAAATTATTTATGGAAAGATTCAGTATCAAAATGGTGCCATTACTGATGTCTTTTTGAAAGAGGAATTTTCACGTGAGCTTCTCTTTGGCCCTTCATACGGCCATAATCCCTCTGTCCACTGTGTCGTCCAGGGACTGTAGGTGATGAGGGTCGGTGTAAGCAGGGACATCCTGAAGCAGAGTGACCCCATGCTTCAAATGCGATTGAGCAGGTGACAGACTTTGGGGAGTGCTCTGTGTGTGTGTAAGGTCAAGTGCCATCACAGAGCACTATGGGCCTTTGAGATAAGCAGTGATGAAAATGACATGAAAATGTGCCATACTTACAGATGAACTGCTTATATATCCCAGCTTTGACACAGGAAAGAAAACAGAGAATACCGCACGTCCTCTTTTTTAATCACTCATTTTCAATTTCCTGCCACATCATCCAACCGAAGAATTCTTTCCTGGCTGATCTGGTGTTCTGTGGTGACAGCAGCTCATAATCTCAATTTCACAGCAGCCACTACACGTTAGCAGAAGGCTAAAAACCAGTTTGGAGAACTTTATTGAGGCCTGAACAATAAACTGATTTCAGGTTTTTTCCTCAGACAAAAAAGTAATCTTTGGGGCCAAGGAAATGAGAGTTGGGGGGGGCGGGGGGGGTGCACTGTACTAGACCAACACAATGTCGATACAAATCCATGCAGGAGTAAAGAGGAAGTGATGTCAGCAGTGTGGTTACATGGTCCTCCCTGCACATGCCTGATTGGCTGAGGAACAGGCTCCTTACCTTGTTGCGTTTGAAGTAAGCGCGACGGCAGGCGGCGAAGCACTTCTCACTGCAGAAGCTCTTGAGCTCGCTGCCCATGCTAAGTGAATAGCGTTTGATGCCCACCTTCTGACACCAAGCGCACATGATCTGGACACTGGACACGTCTTCCTCTGTGCGAGGAGGAGAGAGAGAGATGAAGGGCTGCTGCTGTTACAGTGATGATACTGCTGTGTTACAACGATACTGCTGTGTTACCACGATACTGCTGTTACAGTGATGATACTGCTGTGTTACAACGATACTGCTGTGTTACCACGATACTGCTGTTACAGTGATGATACTGCTGTGTTACAGTGATGATACTGCTGTTATAGTGATGATACTGCTGTGTTACAGTGACGATATTGCCGTTTTACAACGATACTGCCGTTACAGTGATGATACTGCTG